>QANW01010304.1:631875-693373 GCA_003254865.1 Dryas drummondii | reverse complement strand
AAATGTGTCCAGGGTGGGACTCTCATTTACTAAAGCGATAACATAGATGAAATTGAAAAAAGTCCCCGGGGGGTACAATATGTGTCTACTTGTAAAAGTAGCGGAGGTGCTCGGCGCGCCAAGGGTGGCCGAGTTCCTTGCCGGTTGTGGCGCGGAGCCTGTATGTGCCTGGACGGACGACCTCAATGATTTTGTAGGGCGTCTGGGGTAGGGCAGGTGTTGGAGACACAAACAGCCATAGAGGGCTTGACCTNATACTTACTTGATTGCCTTTGACTACCCCCGTTCCACATGGGGTCGGGAACTTGATCAAAAGCAAGTGAGTGGAGATTATAACCCTTGGTTAAGGGNCTCAATTGGTTAAGGGCCGGTCGTCCTAAGATGACGTTGTAAGCTGTGGGGCAGTCGACCACCAAAAACTGAGTAGCTGTGGTAGCGGACGAAGGATACCTCCCGAGGGTGAGGGGAAGGTAGATTCCACCAAGAGGGGTGACCATGTCGCCTGAAAAGCTGAGCAAAGGAGCGACCGACCGGTCAAGCCTCTCCTGGTCGATTCCAAGAGCGGTGAAGGCTGGAGCGAAGAGGATGTTGACGGAGCTACCACAGTCGACAAGGATCCGAGCCACATCAAAATTAGCTAAGGTGGCTTCGATGACCAAGGGGTCATCGTGTGGGAAGATCAAATCACGTTCCTCTTCCTCAGCAAAGGAAATGGGCGACCACCCGAGCTTAGGAGTCTTTTTGCTACGGTGGAAGTCTACAGCCATAACGCCGGAGCATGGTTGAGCACTTCGGGCGTATTCTTTCCTAGCTCTGTTGGAGTTGCCAGCGAGGGTCGGGCCCCCACAGATGGTATTGACCCGCCCCCGGCGTTGTCCGTCGGTCTTGGCCTTCTCGGTGGCCTCCTTGTCTATAAAACCATCCAACTTTCCTTCCTGTACCAAAGTTTCTATTGACTCCTTAAAAGCTCTGCATGCGTCGGTGTCATGGCCATGGTCATTATGATAAAGGCAAAAGAAGTTCTTGTTGGCCCGGTACCGTGTTTGTGGTGGGCGGGGTGGAAGCTTGGGAAGTATGTCTTTGATCTGAGGATACAATTCTGTATAAGTAACAGTGAAAATTGTATAGACTTTGAACCTGGAGGCGTAGGATGTCTGATAAGTTTCCTCCCTTCGTTGTCCTCCACCTCTACCATCACCAAATTGCTTCTTGGTGAATTTATTGAACTCCTTCCCGGACCCCCCATGCTGGTTACCCGAGTAGGGCTTAGGCTGGGGTGGCAATATGATGGCCTGGTCGGTACTTGAGCGATCCATGGTGGGCGGCTTCTTCCCATATGTTTTGAATTCAGCCGTGGCATAGGCAATGGCCTCGTGCATGAGTTCCTTGTAGGTGTGCGGATTGCGGCGGTTGATTTCAAACAGGAAGTCCCCCTCTAGGAGACCACCCTTGAAAGCAGCGAAGGCTACCTTCTCATCACAATCGCGACACCGAGATCGTTCTAGCTGAAATCGAGTGATGTATTCCCGGAGGGATTCCCTGCTGCCCTGGCGGACCCGCGTCAGGTCATCCGTGGTGTAAATTCTATCGGTTTGGATGATATACTGGCCCAGGAAGAGCTCTCGGAGCTCGCTGAAACAATCAGCTGAGCCTGGAGGAAGTTGGTAGAACCAGTCCCTTGCACTGCCAGAGAGGGTAGAAGGGAAGATTCGACACTTGGTAATGTCATCAGCACCTTTAGATTCCAGAGCAGATCGGAAACTCATGAGGTGGTCATATGGGTCTTCCCTCCCTGTGTACGGAGTTATTTTGGGAGGTCGGACGTCGCCAACCGGAGGAGTGGATAGGATGCGAGCTGTGAAAGGTCCAGGCAGCTCCACTATTTCTAAAGATGGGTGCCCACCCCGACTTCCCCCTTCCACTCTTCTCAAGCGCTCACTGATGTCCATGAGAAGTCGTTGGAGCTGGTCTGGTGGAAGAGAGCCGCTTTTACCGGAGTCAGCGACTTGTTCACTTGTGAAAGTGTCATCTTCTGCGCGGCGCCTAGCCGAGAAGACCTGCTCTTCTCCCCATCGTCGCTTAGGACGAGAAGCATGCTCTTCCTCCAAGTCTTGGGGACGTGGGTTGGATTCACACCGGTTCGTCCGTTGCTCTTCTCGCCGAGAGCGGTTGTCGTCGAGCAGATGACGACAGTCTCGATAAATGTGAACTCTTCAGAGCGGGTAGGATGCTCGCCAGATCGAGCCCGGCTGACCGGGTGGACAAGTCTCTTTTGGAAACCTGGGGGTGGGCGGCTACCTTCCCCTGCGTCCAGCTGACGCGAAACATTTTGGTCCCTTCGGGGGGGGTTATTCCTCTCACCACTCCGGAGAGTGGTGTGTTCATCCCTGTCGTGGGGGTTCCTCCTCTCACCACTCCGGGGAGTGGTATGCTCTTCCATGTCGCGGAGGAGTCGCTCATACAGCTGTGTTGTACCCTTTTGGAGGTCGAGCTGTTCCTGGGTTCGTTGGAGCTGAGCCTCCAATCGTTGGATGTATGTCTCCTGATCAGATTCGGCAGCCTTCTTGCCTTGCTTGTCACCCAGCGGGGTGTTGTCGACTTGGTCGAGGATAGGGCCTCCGTCAGACATTGTGGGGCTCGGAAGCTAGGAAGCTAGGAAGCTCAGAAGCTCGGAAGCTCGGGAGCTCGACAAGTCTCTACCCTCAGTTGAGTAGAGAATTCAATGGGGAAAAGTTGTAACTTTCCCACAGACGGCGCCAAACTGTTGATTCCCAAAAATGGTAGAGCAGTCAACGTCGAGTCGAACCACGTAGGCACGTTGACCCACCACTGAGTGGATGACACGTCGAAGTGGAGCAGGAACGGGTAGCTGGGTCCGACTGGTGAGTAATGAGAGAGAATGGTATCCAAAGCACCCTGCGCAAGTACACAAAAGTGAGCGGGAAGGGCACCGGTGTGGTGCCGGCCAAAGCTCCTCCGACGCTCAAGTCAGTGTTCAGAGAGATCTGAGAGCAGAGTGAGTGAATAGTATAATAATGATTTCAGTTGTCCTTTTGTGACAAGAAGGTACCTCTTTTATAGTACCTTTGGAAGAGTGTCAACCAATCCGGTGACGACACGTGTCCTTTGTGGTGACTTGCACTGTAGGAGCGCCACGTGGCACCGGTCTCGAGGATCCGAGTGTGTTGACACGGGTCGGGGGCCCGGGAGGCTCGAGCTTGGGAGGCCGGAGCCTAAGAGGCCGGGGCCCAGGGGGCCGGAGCCTAGTAGATCATGGGCTAGGAGCCCAGGAAGGGCTTAGTCTTTTGGGTCTAGGCCCAAACAGCATGGTGTTAGGCCTTGTGTGACTTGTCGTTATGCCGAGATGATTAGTCATACGAACAGGCCAAATTCACCCTTTCTTCCTTTTTTTTTGTGGCCAAATTCACTCTCTCTTCCTTTATCACTAACACTGACTGCAAAGGGTTTATACTTTTATGGAGGTCCCTTTCGTTGAGGTATATTTTATCTTAAACATAATGATGTATGGTTTGTGGAATCCACTCTGCATCGTAATTTGATTACTGAAGCTGTATATTTTATAAGTTTCTATACAAGAATTATCCTTACAAAAAATTAGACAAATCTAAAATCGTTAAGACATCTAATTGTAATTGAATAAATAAACGAATATAATGATTCCGTAAATACTTGAAATGATGGTCCTTTAATCAAATGGCTCAATGATTTTCAATTTATCTAATTTTTTGCAATAATGATCTTTGTATAAAGACTTCAAAAATAAATGGTTTCGATCATCGAATTACATTGCGAAGTAAATCTCACAAGTCATAATTCATTATATTTAAGATGAGATCGACATATCTCATCAGAAGGAACATATACTTTGGACAAGGATCCTCTACCTATTTTCTTACCATGCTTTGTACAGAACTAAAATCTTAGTCATTGAATTCCTCTTTCTCTCTCTACTTTTTCTCTCCCTACTTTTTCTCTCTACTCTCTCTTTAATGGCTAAGATTTTAGCCTTCTATAAATCATGGTAGGAGAAAGGGTTGGAGATCCTTGTCAATATACTTGTATGTGCTTGAATTTTTCATTTTTACTTCTCCTCATAGAAACATATTTTTACTTTAAAGCCGAGCCGAAAAGCAGTTGGTAGCTTCAGCTTTGACCAGCTAACAAACTCCCAAACCGAAAGGTAACGGAGACTGAGAGCATCACATAATTCATTAACCTTAAAAATCATTTATAAATGCTTGCGTTTTCTTACGTTACCTTTTAATTAAGGAACCGACCCCACCGCCCCCAAACTGAAAAAAACCGGGGGCTTTTTAGTAACTCCCGCACCACTGGATTTTGACCCTTTTTTTATTTGCTTGGACGTCATCAAAGAGAGGACGTTTGAACCCACATCTCCACTTATCACCCATCTCAAACCAACGGCTAAGATCAGACTTACGTGGTCAGTTCTAAGCCTTGAATAAGCCAATGATTCACGGACTAGTGTTTGTTTGGCCCAACACCACACTTTATTGTTAGTTCTATCGCTCTATTGTCGTTTTACATCAGGACCTCAATGCGAGTTAAAAAGATGCTGCCAAACATAGTGGTCATTGGTCAAGGGTATAAACGTCATTTCGAGAGAATATTCGCATAATCTGCCATCTTTTCAATATTTTAACTTGGCTGCTGCTGGATTGTTTTCCCAAAAATAAATAAGAGAGAAAGATGCTTGACATATCTAAATGCCAAGCCCAAAATTTACAAAAATGGGGGCTCTAACTTCTAAGCTTTAGAGTTTAGACTACACAGAAACTCTCCCCAAATCTAACTCTCTTTCAACATATGTACTAAATTAGATGCTAACAAGTTGAATAATGGGGTTCATGTGAAGAGCATTTTGAGCTCCTCTATTCTGGCAGATCGGACTTCCTCATCAGTGAGAGCTCCAGCAATCATTCTTTGCTTCCTGGCCTGAACTTGTTGCAGGCGTTCCTCTACTGTGTCCTGTGGAATTGACCCAAATGGCATAATTAACATGTTATAATCAATCACCAAGATACAGAATTGGAGTGAAAAGTACATGAGATGTAATGGATGAGACGACCAAGTGGGATAGGTCAATAAAGAGTGTAGTGTAGGTAACTAGTTGCTGATGGGCTTCATTTCACATTGATTGCTCAAATTGTTGCTTAACGAGCTCAATGTCGTGGATGGAAGAAGAATCAATCAAGCAAAAGTAGCAAGAGTTACTTGTTTAACTTGCTAAAGGAAAACATCATTCAAGTAGAGAGCTTTTGGAACACTTATGCTAGAATCACTCATGCTTTTGTAAATGGTTCGTTAGGAATGAGGATAGCTCAGTCTCAGACTCAGTTGACTCATATACTTGTGCCATATAACAACATTTATGTGCCAGATAACAATATTTATATGTGCCATAATAGAGAAGTATATTGGATTGGACCTGAGACTGGGCCTAGTCCACCTATCAGGATTCCAACAGAAAGCATTTCATAGTTTCAGGTGAAATATGACTCATTCCACCCAAAGACATGGACAAACTTGGATCAATTCTAGACTGCTGAAGACCATAATAAGAGCATGCTCACCTTGACAATAAATCTTCTAACGACAACTGTTCGTTTTTGTCCAATGCGATGGATTCTCATTATGGCTTGCTCCTCAACCGCTGGATTCCACCATGGATCCTAAACAAGGATGAACCGTAACATATTTAATATTAGGGAAGGAAGGGGTTAGTGCTAGTAAAAGAAATGGAAATAATAGAAGCAAGATAAAAGTACCATTAAAAATACATTAGATGCTGCAGTTAAATTTAGACCAACGCCACCAGTTTTCAAAGACATCAGCATCACCTGAAACGTAATGCATGCAGGATATTAACTAGTAAGAAGATTACTGCCATAACGGCAAAGGGAGAAAAAAAAAAAAAAAAAAGGTTAGTCCTGCTGCGTACCCTTTTCTCATTGGTCTCATTGAACTCCTTCAGAACCCTCTCCCTCTGATGTTGTGACAGCTTTCCATCAAACCTCAGAAACCTAATTCCTCTTCTCTTCATAGGGATCTCCAAGAGATCCAAAAATGCAGTCCACTGACTGAAAACAATGCTCTTTGCACCAGAACCTGACCGAATAATATGTTCCAAACAGTCCAAGAGCTTTGAAACCTTTGAAGATTCCTTCCAATCTTCCTCAAAATCAACCTGGAAACGGCTATGTGATGGGCAAGATATGAGGTCAGTTATTCCGAGCCGTTGCCGACATATTGGGCACCGACCAGTAGTTGGTGTCCCCCAGCTTGAGAGGAGACACTCCCTGCACATCTTATGGACGCATGGTGTAAGTATAGGATCATCTGCAACCTCCAAGCATATTGGACACTCTCTGTTTTCACCTCGACGGATACTCTCCACAACCTCTTCAACATATGCTGGGGTAGGGACAATCTGCTTTGAAGTGGGAGAATCATGATTAGATTCAAGGAATCTTCTAGCAAACTCTTCCAAATCTGCAAACTTTTGGGAATCACCCCGACTGCATTTCTTTTGTGGATCACCCTGACTGCATATCTCAAAACCAAAGATAATTAGAAACAAACCAATATAATGAACGAGGAAAAACATTAGTTTTTAAGTAGATAAAGATGAATGAAAATCCACTCCCACCTCATGACAAGATATGGGTGGTTGCAACACTGCCTCAATCGAAGTAGTAGCTCAAGGATATTTGCATAGTTGTGAAGAACCTTGCCTTGTGCCACAAACTGGTCAAACTGGACCTGAATATTTTGCATAAAAGATGGTAAGAATCATGGATGATCGTAGGTTATAATGAAGAGGCTATGAACAAAAATAAATCAACTGGAAGTGCTATGAGATAACAAAACTGTAAAAAATAAATATTAGTCCATTTACAAGTACATTCACAGCTTGGTTGGGGGTTGACCAGAATTAGAGTTGGGACAACTTACTTTTGATCTCCTAAAAAGGGCATCATAAAAGTGTCGTTCAGCTTCTGATGGTTCACACTCGATGGTTTGAATGTCAGTTGGAGGGAGAACAAGTATGGGCCTGAAATCACATGCACCAAACATCATTTCTACAAAATTGAATCTCATATATATATATATATGTATGTATGTATGTATGTATGTAGAGAGAGAGAGAGAGAGAGAGAGAGAGAGAGAAGTGGTTCAAAGGAAGTCAAGAAGTATAGTTAGTAACCTTCCTTGTTTATCCTTTGTCTCCTTTGTTCTTCTTAACATCAGTGTCCTCAAAATAGCCTTTATCAATCTCAGTCCTCTTGGATCACCATTCTCATATGGTCTTTGAATTAATTTGTACCACCTAGATATAGCCATATAGGTAAAACTATATTAGTAATGGCATAAGCTACGATGCCCGCTAGTTCCATAATTGAACAAACAGTTATTATAGCTACAATAGAGAAGCAATATCTTAAAGTTGAACATGTTTTGTCATACCATGCCCAGTTGCACCATGGTTCAATATGCAAGAAGCATAAGAGGCTGTAGAGGTCTTCCAAATTATTCTGCAGCAATTCATGACCGATGGATTTCATAAATAGTGTCACAACCAATGAATAACCCCTCTTAAACTCTATAAGAAACAACTGATTATGGTTCTCCACACTAGGAAAAAAAAAATGACAAGTACTGTAAAAAAGCATAGTACAATATATGCTCTTATCCTTTGTCCCTGCAATTGCAATTTTTAACATGCATACTCACATATTTATCAAGTATGACAACAGAAAACAGACCTGAAGAGGGGTTCCTGTCAAACACCAACGGCAATGCGAGGACAAGGTAAAAGCAGCCTGAGCACCTTGGGTCCTTGAAGATTTAATGGTATGTGCTTCATCGAGCACCACTCTATACCAGTCGACCTGGTGGAAAATACTGTCCTCCGCATCCTGTATCATAATTAAAGTTTCAGTGTATGTGTAATAAAGATAAAATAATTGAATGAGAAGATAATAAATTGGGTGTAGTGGATTTTAACAAATTACAAATGATAAGAATTGGCTAGGTAATAGTTCCTTACTTTTTTATAAGCTGCAGCCAAGACACCATATGTTGTCAAGACCACATCTTGTACCGCGATTGCATTGGGGTTAGTGGTTCTGTACCCTCCATAGTGGACAAAAATGGATATACTTTCTGACTCTGAATGGGTTTCAAGCTCATCCTGAGATTATTAAAAGAACTGATAAGATATCTTGCAAAGTAGAGAAATATAGTAGTATATTCGAATTATCATTTCAGGTATCAGTAAATAAATTAGAGATATGAAACAGTTCTTTCTTCAGCTTTCTGGCATCATTAATTGGTGTGTCAAAATTCTAATAAAAAATGCAAATTTTTGTATAAAAATTGTCCAACACAAAAACAGAAGATTCACCTTCCACTGGCTTAACAAAGACATGGGACAGACAACAAGAGTGCCTCCCTTTGGTTTCAATGGGGTGCTTGTAGCTGGATCTATCTTCCTCTTCTTTGTAATTTCATTATTATCAGAGCTTTGTCTGCCTGGTCTCGCAAGTATTAGAGAAATTGTCATCACAGTCTTCCCAAGTCCCATTGCATCTGCTAGAATCTATAAAGACATTGTTGAAGTTAGAAATAAATGTACATTATAATAACCATCCCAAGTCCCAAAACCCAAAAAGGAAACATAGCAATGTGCTAGAACAAATAAAAGCAAATATGGAATAGAGGGATGATAAAGAAACTCACTCCTCCTCTTGCCATCTGTGTTGCAGTTGGAAATTTTGTGGTTGCCTCCCCTGAGAAGATATTCACATAGATTGAGGAAGCCCTCCTGGAAGACGTCTTTAGTTAAATTACAGACTTGGAGCTATTTTATTTGACTATAAGGGCTGTAGTATGTGTTGCCACAGACTAGAAAAAAAAAAAAATAAAAAAAAAAAAGATAAAAAAAAAAAAAAAATCTTTGTTCCCTTGTTCCATTTCCATTTCCTTTAAAGTTTTAAACTACATACTGATCACATATACGATAGGCTGCCCAGCAAGGATGAAGAGTTTGTGCTGCCTTCTCAACATCAATTCCCTTCTCTAATTCTGACATCCAATAGAGAGCTTGTTTCTGGTACGGCTTCAGAACACACGTGAGAGTCTTTGGGGGTTCCATCTCCTAAAAGATTTAGAGAGAGAGTGAAAGAGGTCAGACAAGAGGATATTGATGAATGATGACATTCAAAAGCATATTACTCTGAATTCCTCTGATGAAAAATATAAGCATTCAAATTGCCTACCTCCAAGTCATATACATCTGCTGCACCAACAATCTTATTTAGAGATTCCTCTGAAATGGCTTGTTCATCATTGTTTTCTTCTGGATTCTGTTGGCCACCCTTTCTTCGTTTCACTATGGGCAACACTGATGCAGCTCCATCTTCAATACGCTGTTTTGTACACATGCATGTCTATGTCAATGAGACGTAGATATATTTATGATAATCTATGTGTTTGCAGATGCATACATGCCAGCAACATTGATATGTATAGAAAAACCCAATATGGTCTCATTCAGTCTTATGTTTAAAATTTTAATATTTAATTGAAATTCACAAAAAACTTTTATTCAAAGTTATGTAGCACTGTTGAAACCAATTCCAGGATTTGGTTGTACCAAGGGATGCCATTCTTGCAAAGAACTCACTCAGATTGTGCATTCATATATTAATAGTACTCAAAGCACAATGCAAAAAATCATTTGGTACAACAATTTGGTCCCAGTAGCATTTAGTAATTGACACAGCATGAAAAAGATTGTGTGCAATAAATTGAGAATCAGCAAACCGTCGTAAAGAGAATCAACAAAAATTTCCATTTTTCAAACAATTGAGATCAATGAAAAAACACAAAAGAATGGCAATACATACTTCAATATTCAAAAGGCGTTTTCGGGAATCAAGTTCTTCTGGGGTGAATTCAGCCTGGACAAAGCAAAAAAACAAAACCACATATCAAGACAACAGAGAGCAACAAGAACTCAAGAAGTAGAGTTTCTGGTGGCTGGATTTGTATATCTAGGATGTTAAAATCACCAGAGGAGAATTAGGGAGTACCTTCTTATATGGTTGAACTTTAAGCAATTTGAACAGAGTGAGGAGAGGATAAATTGTAGAATCAATGACGGGGGAAGCATCTATCTTCCATGAAGACTGGCCACCCTCCGTTAAAATTGAACGGTGAATATAAAAACTGTAAACCATATAACAATTGAATTCAATTAGAACAGACAAAACTGAGTTGATTATGTCCAAAGAATGCATGTGGTAACAAATGGATAGGACCTATACCTTACATACAATACAATCTCTTGCATCATAAAAAGGACTTTCGGTGCAGCTACACAACGCCCACAAACTTTAACCTTACCAGAATTTACAAGCGGAATAACAGATTTTGCCCATTCCATTGGAAGCCGACCAATCTATAAAGTTAATCATATGTAGAACACATCATTCTTCAATCCTAAATAAACAAATACAACTAACTCAAAACAAATAAAATGACACTTAATTATTTTTAATAGAACACAGGGAAGCTGCAAAGCCAGAATAATATAAAATGAAACTTGGGCAAAGAATTAAAGTGCAATCAGAGAATATAGATATACCTCTCCAAACCGCTTGGTTGAGAAACGAACAATCCATTGGGTTTTGTAGCTGGAATTTGCGGAAGGAAAAGATAAATGAACAATCTCATTGTCTAACAATTTCCTGCCTTTGGAAGTCGAAACCGCAGAGACAAATGTCCTTCCAACCAAAAACCACTCCGGCTCCACAGGGAAGTCCCCATCCTCCAAATTTTTAGGTCTCGTTTGCTTAACCATCATCGCTTGCTTAGCCATCATCGCCGCGTTATCAAGGACCAAACAGATAGCTGCTTCTGGGTCATCACCGCATTTCTTGAGCGCTTCTCTAATATCACCTGAAGTTGCTTCAGCCCCAACAACTGATCGGACTTTCCTGACTTTCTCTAGGAGAATATGATCCTTTTGGCGATCAGAAACTTCCTTCTCTACTACACTCTCAGGCATCAACCCGTGAAGCACTTGGGCCTCATTTGACTCCACAAAGCGCTCTTGCTTGATCATGGAAATGGGTTCCACCTGTAGAATCAAACCCTGTTTACAATCAGGAACTTCACTCAGTACTAAGCTATTAGGCTTAGACTCGTGAAGCATTTCAGCCTCATTTAAATCCTTAGAGTCCTCCTGCTTAACCTCGGTCGAAATAGGACCTGCCTGTGGGATCAAACTCTCTTCACTACCAGGAACTTCATTCAGTACTAAGCTCTTAGGCTTAGACTCATGAAGCGCTTCAGCCCCATCTGACTCTATCTCCTGCTTGATTTGGATCGAAATAGGCTTCGACCCATGTAGCGTTTCGGCCTCATCTGACTCCTCAGAGGCCTCTTGCTTGATCTGGATCAAAAAAGGTTCCGCTTGTTGGACCAAACCCTCCTGGCTATCAGGAACTTGGTTCTTTACCAAGCTTTGAGGCTTCAACCCGTGAACCCTTTCAGCCTCATCTGACTCTTCGTAGCCCTCTTGCTTGATCAGGGTCGAAATACGAGCCCCGGTGCTCGTATTCGTCCGCTTAACCACCACTGCCATCGGAATTTCAAAGTTGGAATTGATGGCCGCACCTGGGCTGTCACCCCATTCTGCGACTGTGGCCTTCTCTTCCTCTACCACATGTTTGGAATCCATGTCTTCGATCATGGACTGGCATTGGAAGCAGAACACAGGTATTGGAAAATGGGTTTTAGGAAATAGAACAGAGATTTGGCGAAGAGAGAGAGAAAAAAAGAGGGGAATGAAGAATGTTTGGCGCGCCTTCGCTTTTATATCAGAAAATATTTTGGCGCGAAACAAAGTTTTAAGGCATTACCTTCTCCAATTTCGCGGTTTTTTCATCTGCCTTGACATTCGTGTACAAGTAATAGCCTGTATTTTTAACATTCTGGCGCCAAAGCCCAAAGGGTAACTGGATGAATAAATTACGATTTACCAAGTGGACTTGTATGAGAGACGCTGTCGTTTCATAGGTAATCTCATTTGTTAGTTGACATTTGGCTAGAGGTCGGCAACGGCCCAAATTTTTTGGGTTCGAGCTTGAATTATAAGAGCCCAATAGGGCTTTTGGGTCCGGCTGGGCTGGGCTTGGGCTTTAATACACAAGCCCAAGGCTCGCCCATCGGGCTTTGACTTGTGGGCTTGGAGGGCCGGGCCAAGCTAGGCCTGAACGGGCGGCCTAGAATGGGTCCAAAGCCTGTTTAGACACATATATATCTTTAATAAAAAAAATATAAGATTTTGACTATGTTGTGATTTAAACGTGAGACCTCACATAACAAGCTTCAACTCCTAACCAACTGAGCTGACTAGTTTATTTGTAAAATTTGTGAATCATAACATATTTAATAACTATTTCGTTTGTTTACTTCAATAAATTATTAATATGTTTATTAAATTATAATATAATACTATTATGTTAGTAATAGTGTAATACCATAAATAATAAACTTTTAAAATTATATACTACATTACAACTATAATAAAACATAAATGTACATATATTTTATTATATATTTTATTACATATTTTTATAAACAAACGATGCAATTGTGTTTTTAACTATTCGAACCGTTCAAATTTTAGTTTCTTACTCAAAGATAATTCGTGCAAAAAATGAGCTCAATTGAAGATGTAAAAGTGACATAACGGTGGTCGAATTAATGAACGATCGTGGTTTTTCTAATAACAATCGAATGGGTAAATGAATTTCGATTTGACCAATTTTTTGTAAGAATTATCTTTAACTATGAACATAGAAAATTAACGAGTCAGATTGTTGAAATCACGTTGTGGTCTTCATAATTATGAAAACAATAAGGTTTCAACGAGAAAGCTATTAGAATTATACTTTTCAAGTGTATTTATATGTAAAAGCTTACATATTGATTGTGTTTTCAACGATCCGAACCGTTCAAACTTTAGTTCCCCACTCAAATATAATCCTTGTAAAAAATTAGCTCAATCGGAGATGTAAGAGTGACGTAACGGTGATCGAATTAATGAATGATCGTGGTTTTTCTAATGATAATCGAATATTCGAATAGGTAGATGAATTCCTATTTAGCCGATTTTTTTTAAGAATGATCTTTGACTATCAACATATAAAATGAACGGTTCAGATCGTTAAATTCATGAACGATCGTGGTTTAATAACTTTAATTATAGTTGTATTATAAAAGTTTATTATAATAACTTTAATAACTATAGTTGTAAATTTGTAATGTTGTATATAAGTTTATTATTTATTATTTATGATATTACATAGTTTATACTATTACTATTTACTAATATTATATGATTATAGTATTATATAATAATTTAATAAGCATATTAATAATTTATTAGAGTATACAAACGAAAAACTTATTAAATATGTTATGATTCACAAATTAGACAAATAAATTAATCAGTTCAGTTGGTTGAGAATTAAAGTTTGTTCCATGTAGTTTCATGTTTGATTCACAACATAGCCAAAATCTTTTTTTTTTATTATTAAAGATATATTGTGTGTAAATGAATTTCCGGCAGGCCTAAGCGGGCAGGGCTTCGCCGGCCCGTGGGCTTCAAGGGGATAGCCCAAGCCTAGCCCAATGACTATTTAGGCCGGGCCAACCCAAATTTTGGGCCCAATGGGTCGAGCAGGCTTCAGGTGGGCTTTTTCGTAAATAAAGAATGTATTAACCAAAGAAGAAACAAATGTCAAAACCCAACAAAAACAGAAAGGCCTAAAGATACAAAGGAAAACATGCCCAGTCTGCCTAGTTTTCTCTCATCTGTTGGTTAACAATGTTGGAGGCTTGGCCTTTATGTTTTTTGTTTGGTCAAGGAAGGCTTGGAATTGGAACTCATTTATTAGTACAGAAATTATTTCAACCCGTTGGGATTGTATGATTGTATCACAATCTCCATTGATCTACCCATACCTAAAATCTTGCATTTGTTTTGGCCACAACTCTATTGAAGTAAGGCCATTAGAGGTAAGAGTAAGGACCACATACATCGTAGAAGTAAAGCCTAGACTAGAAAAGGGATCCAAAATAAATACTTTTTTTTGGTCAACAAACTAAATATTTTAAGGGAGATTTAGAGTTTAGTCTATTTTATGAGTCTTTCTTAGACTAAAACCGGTAGTGATTTAAGATTTTTAATTAAATTCTTTTATTTTTCTTCTTTGACGACTTTATGTTAGGTTTTAACTCCAAGATTTTGGGTAAAGACTTCGCCCAAAATCTCGAAGTTAAAACCTAACATGCAGTATCTACAAAGCCCACTCTACATTCTAGAAGGGAAATATCCTTCAAATAGAAAAAAATACCTTTCAAATCGGGAAAAAACTTTATTATGAATTAAAATGATTTTCTTATAAATTTTAAAATACTCTCAATCTCTATCTAAAAATTATTTTTCTAAAGAATTTAAGTCTAATTATCTCTACTTTTAATCATTAGAGTTATAAATTCTCATATAATATGACCAAGGATTTAGCCATGTTTATAATGAGATGACATGTGAGAGCGCCGTGTGGAAGATGTTAAAGACAATATTCCAATCATACACTCACAACTTAACAACTTAAGAGACACAATATGCTATAAAAAAGCAAAATCAACTCTCTAAAGCAAACACTAATCAATAAACATAGTGCATCATGTTAAGACCAAAGGAGGGAGCAGCTCTGAAATTTAACCTTGGTGTAAGGGGTAAAATGGTCAATACCACTCCACCACTAAGCTGAGGAGAACATATGTTTTTTATTTTTTCTTCCCGGGTATCAAAACGGGTACGAAACCGAACTGCTTGTGTTGACTCTTTGTGTTACCCGCGCTCATAAAAATCTAGAAAAAAAAAAAAATCAATAGACTCACCTCAGCGTAGCTTAGCGCACTTTAGCAGACCCCATCAGCCATGTGCACGTTAGAGAAGAGCGGCGACCTCTTCTTCCTCACACTAACCGGCGACGACGACCACCGCATCGGCTTCTCCCTCATCGACTCGCTCCTCTCGGCTCTCGCCGAAGCCAAGTCCAAAGCCACGCGCGGCTCGGTCCTCATCACCACCGCCCAGGGCAAGTTCTTCTCCAACGGCTTCGACCTCGCCTGGGCCCAAGCCGCCGACTCCGCCACAGCCGCTCGCGACCGCCTGCACCGGATGGTCGTGGCCTTTAAGCCGGTGGTCGCAGCGCTGCTCTCGCTCCCGATGCCGACAGTCGCCGCCGTCCCCGGACACGCCGCCGCTGCCGGGTTCCTGCTGGCGCTGTGTCACGACTACGTCCTGATGAGGCGCGATAGAGGCGTGCTGTACATGAGCGAGGTGGACCTGGGGCTGCCGTTCCCGGATTACTTCGTAGCGGCATTTCGGTCGAAGATCGGGTCAGTTTCGGCACGAAGGGATGTGATGCTGAGGGGCATGAAGGTGAAGGGGGAAGAGGCGGTGAGGATGGGGATTGTGGACTCGGCGGCGCACGATAGCGCGGAGAGCGCGGTGGAGGCTGCGGTGCGCCTGGGGGAGCAGCTGGGGAAGAGGAAGTGGAACGGCGAGGTGTACGCGGAGATCAGGAAGAGCTTGTATCCGGAGCTGTGTGGCGTCGTGGGATTGGCTGGGAAAGTGGTGGCAACTCCAAAGCTTTGATTTTGACGATTGAAATTGAAATTGAAAAGACTCAGCCTTTTCAATTCAAATTTGATGATTTCAGTGTTTGAGTATGTGAATTCAATCTGTGTAAGACTTTCAGAAAGGTAAGGAAATAAGGGATGGATACTAAATTTATTCTACATTTTTTTTCTTTTGACAATTAGCTGAGTTTGATTACTTTCTGCTGCGAATGTGATTTTCAACTGATACCCCATTAGTAGCGGCCAGCACACCAAGTGGATTAAAAGTTCAAATTTTAACTAGTCACCTTGATAAGCAAGATGTTATTTCTCAGGCAGTCGAAATTGTTTGATATTTATTAGCAACGTGCACTTCAACCCAAATTGGATCCTTCTTCCTCCGTATTTTAAAAAAAGAAAAGTTATTAAATTTGATTTTTATATAGTCAAAAATTGAATATACTAATTTAGCAATGTGAATTTGACAAAAAATTGTCACCCACCTTTGATCTAGACCATTTTCGTCCTGTTAGAGAGTCGAAGAGAAAGAGGGTGAGCAAATAGAGAGAGAGAGGAGTGCCCGTGGTGATTGCTGGGTGGGACCGCCAGAGATGGGGCGGTGATTTGATGGGAAGGGGGTGTTTGTGGCCGGCGACATGGGCTGCAAGGGATGGGTCTGGCTGAGGTGCTAGGGTGTTGGGGTTCAGATTCTTTAGTTATTTTTTTTTAGTAATATATTTAGGTGTGTAAAATATGAATGGTTGGGAAAAAAAGAGCAAATTATAACTTACACCCCTAAGATTTGAGGATTTCACAACTTACATCCTATCGTTTTAATTTTTTTAATTTAGTATCTAACGTTTTGATTTACTTACAATTGACTATTATCGTCTGTCTGACTGTCTAATCAGACGTTAATTGACAACGTAACAATTACGAGCCTCACATTTTGTTAACTTGTAAAACCAAACAACATACTAGATTGCCCTATAAGAAGTGCTTCAGCAGTTTGATATGGATTTTTTATTTTTGAACGACCTCCCAAAATGCATATGCAAAATGGTCATTCGACCTTACAAGTTAGCAAAAATATGAGATCCGTAACTATCAAGCCATCAATTAACATATAATTAGACAATAAAAAATATGACAGTAGTGAATTGTAAGTAAATTAAAACATTAGATACTAAATTGAAAAAATTAAAACTATAAAATGCAAGTTGTGAAACGCCCTAAACCCTTTAGGGGATCAACTCAGCACAAGGTGCATTTAGAAATTTTCACATCCATATTCTACAAAATCCCACACATTTACAATAGTTTGGATCCCAACACTTATGTCTAATGTTTCATTTGTTCTTATGGTTCAATTTGAAATGAGAAAGATATTTGAGGTCATATTTTTTAGGTACAACATTTGAATTTTCAAGTTTTCATATCACTTGTAACTAAGATTTGAAAAACCTTCCATTATTGTATTTGTTTATGAGTTGGTTGGCAAGTTATATCGTACATCCCAAGAAATGTTAACGCCAATCTATGAAAATGGGATGCTTTCCACCAAACATATCCTAAAAAAGTGGTCCAATTTTGAAAGTTGAGAGATTTGGAACTGAGAAGAGGAGGGTCGGCCAAGCGAGCCAACCCTAAAAGGTCCCACAAATTATGTCGGCCATATGTCTTGATATCCATACGGCACTCACCAAGCAAGGGTGAGAGTGGCATATTTAGCCATCCGACCCTTTTAAGTAGTTCAAGTCACCCACATGCTCTATTTGTATGACCTCTTGCCCTCGTTCCTTTTCCTTTTTCCCGATGTGGGATTTATTGTTCTAACGGTCTAACCTCTATTCCATACTCAAAAGTACTCAAGTTGAATAATGAAGTACGGAGTAAAAATGAAAGCTTTTTGCTAATTGATTATGATCTTTTACAGTTTTAAAATCTCATATATTGTTATAAAAGAACTAAATTTAGAGAAAATGTTTACCTTGAGAAATTTCCTGGCTTTGCAAAAACTGTTATCTCTTTCATTTGTTTTGGGCAGTTGGGTAGTGAAAGAGTTCTTGTGCACAAGCATATGGGGGACAACTTGCGTCTTATAATAAATTTCTTCTTGTTTCCTTTTTCATTGTTTTCTATTCTGTACTTGCCATATTCCATCAACATCAAGTGGGTTTGTGGGAACTAATTACCAACAAAGACATGGACATTTTTTATACAGCAAAGAAGAGAATTGCACATGTAATAAATGGAGATTTTCATGATATTTTCCTCATATTCAATAAGTTATGGTAAGGAATTTGATCCGTTACAATCAAATGCCAAATTGCCAACAATCTTTAAGTGCCTAGCTGAGCATAAATAAGAAACTGCCAGTGACATATCTGTACAAATGAAGACCAGGGGTTTGACAGTCATATCAGAAAGATTATGAGACGCAAAGGTCTTTTTTTTTCTTCAACCTCCAAAACCAAGACTCAAAGATCTCCCAAGTGCATGCAGTTAACAAAGGTCCATTGGAAACCACGCATTTGATATATGTTACAAAGTCAGCAAACTTCCAAAGCCCTAACTAACATTAACAGTATTGGGAAGTGATGATAACACCTGCAATTATGTTCATGTAAACAAGAGCAGGTAGTTGCTCTTACCTTTCACGAATTAATGTAACACATTGCCTGCGCTTGAAGGAAATAAGAATCCTTGTACTTTCTGCTACTTCCAATGTGAATCCCATTGCGAATCCAGTCCTCACGATGTATCCAAGCATCCCGACCAAAATCAAGAATTCCAAGAATCTGTTGTGAGCAAGATATATGCTCAGATAGTAACATGATGAAATGTGTAACCAGAAAAACACATGTAGGTGGAATTCATCAGACACAGACAACCAACAAGGAACGAGCTAATGGCTTTTGGGCCTGGTCGCACCTCCTCCTCATAACCAGCCACTAGAAAAGATGGATACAACTATATACTACAAAGGTAGAGGGTGCTTGACTTACCGCTCCGCCTTTCCACGATACAAAGGTTGGATTTGATCTTGATTGCAAGACCTATTTAACATATGCTAAATCAGAAAATCAGATAATATAATATCCACATCTGAGAAAGGTCATGACAAGAGATAATGTAAAAGGCACAACTGAAATCACATTAGGCCACAATCCATGAACCATGACGTTCATAAGACCAATTATGTGTATCATTATCCATTAGCAAGACTATATATACATTGACAAGGATAATAACAGAAAAAAGTTGAGGCTGGGGAAGTCGAAGTTGAGCAAACGAAGTAAAAAAGGCTTAAAACCATCAAGACAATAGAATTAAACTTACCTCAACAGTATCAATGGCTTCATTTGAAGGAATTGCATGTAAAACCCTGCAAAAATAAAAAAGCTTATTTAATATTATAAGGGTGTTTAAATCGTTTTAATTGAAAGGTCCATACCATTCAATAGCATTTCTTAAATAAACTCATGGGCATATCAGGCTCTCATTTTAACTTTATTTGTATTTTTCTCTTCCTATGCTAGAAAGAGATTTAAATTACAATAGACAAGTTTCATGGTCCTGGGATTTAAATTACCCAACCCCCTGCATAAGTATGCAATACCAAAGCATACTTGAAAACTAGAAATTCTGCACAAAGTTGTTATGAGGTGATTGGTCAATAGGGACAGTGTAAAAGGGGGATGCAAATAACTTTTCCAAGCATGTACACCTATGAACTAACAAATCTGGAGGATCCCCTGACCTAACAATTACAATCCATCTTGCATACTTGCAGTGTGAAAACATAAAGCTTAATTGCCTAAGGTATGAGTTCATTAATGTAGACCACAACTGGTGAAAGGTCCATGTTGATGAGTTTTTCCTTGTCATGACTCAAAATTTGCAAACTCTAAAAAACCATTTACATGGAACATCATAGGCATAGAGCATAATAAAAAATACTAATCAAACAAGTACATTGTTTAGCTTAAAACAAACCTCTCCTCCACTGCAGGAACAAGACCTCTTGTCAAAGCTACTCCACCAATCTAAAGCATGAAAATATGTCATTTCTTCCCTTCTACATAAAGGAATCGAATATAGAAACTTAGTCTATCTTGGTTGACAAACTCACCAATTGTATACTGCAAAACAATTTTCTTTGAAGGTCTATACGTCCTGTCAATAAAGCACCAAGTGGTACTCAGGTATCAGATAGAAACACATAGTAGGCGAATATAAAGAAACCTACCTGTTGAAAGAATGCTACTCGTTATGGCTTCTGCAAGGCCAACCTTCTCTTCTTTCTTTGGTTTAGCTGCAAAAACTGGGTAGCTCTCCCACATCGGATACCCAACATTAATGCTGGGAAACAGGCCATCTGGCATTTCAGATCTTCTGGGAAATTCCATGTGCCATGTATCTTCCAACATGTCCTCATAGTCAAGAAACCTATTTAAGTAACCAATCCAATAACAATCAAGGTGAGGTGATTTATCCCAAGTATTTTTATGTTGCAGAGAAGTTTAACTTGACAAACATGACTGACCAAACACTGGGTGGTGGAGGATATGCATCTGGAACCAAAAGCGTTGGGTGGAACAAACCCATTGGAGGGACCTATTCAAGATAGGGTGAGAATTAATATTTTCCATAGAATTATCTTTCAGAAGTAAAGCAACTATAATTCATATTAAGAGACAGACGTTAAGAGCAGTTAGTCTTGTCTTATGAGATCCAGCTGGCATGCCATCTTCATAAGAATGAACTACACCAACAGCATCAAGCTCCCCCTCCTGTACAAAGGAAACTAGATAATTAGAAAAGCACAAGCTGAGATACAAGGTAAAGGAACCTCGTCCAACACATTCTACACTCTTTGGCCATGTAAATTATACGCTCCATACAAGTCAATTATCAACATATAGTACTTCAATTCAAGCAATTAATCGTCCTGTTTTCAATATGCAGGGACCTTGACCTACCTGAATCCTTACCAAAGATATAAAGGACTAGGTTGATATCTGTTCTAATATAATTGTGTGTGTGTGTTTGTGTAAATTATGTGTTACTGGCATGTACTATGGCACAAAAGGAAGATAAGTAAGATAACAGGAGAAAAAAGAGAAAAAAAGTAGGAGGAACTAACTTTAATCTCACAATAAGACTCTTTTAGTCTGTTAAGCATCAACAGATCTATAGGCTTTGTGTACATGTCAGTACGAATTTGTGGCCACGTCTGATGATGTCTCTGAGTCCAAAGAAGGCATCTTGATATATCCTGAAAAAAATACATTCATCATTTAAGTGGCAAATGAAACTTATTAAATAACATATTAAAGAAGCTCAATAATAATAATATTAGATATTAAATCCATAAATGATAATAACAATTATTTACCATTAAAAATCCTAGGTTAACAGAAATAGAACATAAACAAAATCGTTTCATTCATGGAAGTTTAAGAGATAGAGAAATAGGTTACAAGATGAGAGTAAGGTAACTCTGATGATTTTGAAAGCCTTGCAGGGGACAAATAGGTGATGATATAATTAGCTCAGTGCTAACATGCTAAAAGAACAAATAATGCACCATCACATTTCATGGTACAAGTTGAAGGCATTTGAAGGACGGACCAAATTGGTCAAACACGATATGAGTCACAGTCAAGTAAAAATATATTTGAGACACATTCATGCAAAGGACAAGATGATAAAAAATAAAGAATAATTCAAATTCATATAGCTGACATAATTAAATAGGATGAAGACATTTTAGCACAAAAGCTTGGGCATGGCCACATAACTAAGACGTAAATTTGAAGATTGAAAGTAAGAGTGATGAATCATTAAAAGAAAGACTTAGAGCTTTACCTCATCAAGAAACTTTTAGACTTATAGTTAACATGGATGAATGACAACTACAGAAACAAGGGTATAACATTTCTTTCATTCCTATAGCTAGTCCAAACTTAAGTAATAAGTTTAAAAACAAACCTACCTCTCCGCCAAAAGGTAAAGTTTTCTCTGTAGTAGGTAAAGCTACTCCATCCTGGACACCAGAAGAGACAAGTGGTAGATTATCATCAGTGAAAAAGAGCAACTCTCTCAAATTTATGCATAATCCAGTCATGCTACTGATATACGACCAAAAAGCTAGAAAAAGAAGTTATTATTCTTTTTTTGCTGCATGCAAAAGCTCTAAAAAGAAGGATGTCTCAAAACAATAAGACACTTATAAACAAAGGAATTAAGGGATGGTTGGCAGTGACGGTGCAACTGAAATAAGCAGTTCCCTTAACACCAATGGTGGAATAAATGGTAATGAGGCTCATTGGATAAAGTAATAGCTTTGCAGAACCCATACACGGTGGTAGCAGCAATTGCAGTGGTAATGTTACCATTAGTGCCAATAGTGATGGTGATCAAGGAGAGGATTTTAGGTGTATGGTTTTGGTAAAACTTGTGATAGTGTTGATACGGGAGCTTGAGGAGAGCAAATGGAGGTGATGTGTTGGTGACTGTGGTATGGTTGGTATTAGTAATACAAGAAAACATTGGATAGCTTTTGTCTGAAAAAAAAAAAAAAAAAGTCACTTTGAAGAAATACCACCAATTGAACACCCAAAAATATATTTTCGCAAGTTTGATTTCCAAAGCATGAAAATATATGCAGAGGCTGTATGGATTCATATCTTTTTACACTAACAGTTGTTGTCTTGGTGTTAACTAGAATAAAAAATAAGGTACAGAACTTGCAGTTACCTCAATGCAAATAACTGATGTCACCTGAGCACCCATGTTAACAATACATGCTGTTGATAACCCGTTCCCAAAAGCTGCCGCCAGACCTTCCTGCATTAACCAACACACAGTAAGATCATCATATACAAAGGTGAAACCCTGGAGAGCTGCAGAGAGACAACAATTCTACTGCAAATATAGGAAATCATCAATCAAGAAGACGAGTGTCAACAACATTGAGAACAAATACAAAATCAAACGATGACTTTCATTATGGCTTTATCTCATTGAGCATAGATTTCATACGGAAAAGATGTAACAGCACGTACACATCATATTCCAGGTAATAACCATCCGTGGTAAGACAAGGCCAAAAAAAACCATCTGGTAAGAAAAAAATTGTAATCACATGCAAAAATCACAAGTTTTGGACATGAAACAATGCCATACGGATATGCCAAAGAGGTAGTTTAATTTTTCACTGAAGTAGTTTGAGTTGTTTAATAATTTAAACCATTCTTGGTAACAATTTGATGCAAAACATAAATTGGAATTCATCATGCAACATTTAAAAAGATAAATTCCTCACCTGGTGTACCACGGCTGAGCTGAAACGCAAGTCTTGCAAGACTATAGACAACATTTCCTTTATTTCTGCTTGGAGAATATGTAAGGATAGAAAAATCACCATAGTTTCCCAAGAAATTTTTTTTTATGTTATAGATGATAATAGACATCCATAATCAAAATTACAATAGGCCAAGATAGAACCACAGAAGAGCAAATGAAATCTTTGTACAGAATTAACTGCATCCTGATATGATGTAAAAAAATGTATTTATAAATAGCACTCACATGCTATTTTCCATCACACACACAGCATTGATTGCACAAGAAGATGTGAGATGAATCATAAATGCAAGGTTAAAATGGTGAATTTTTATTGGTCTGCCGTCGAAGTTACATTAAGATGGTTACACTTACACCTAATGTGTACATGAAAAAAACAATGTTAAATAAATTGCACAAGCCCCCAACAATATTGAAAACAGAATTCATTGTTTTTTGTGGACAGACAACTAGGGAAGAGTGTTCAACTTGAAGTCAACTTTCTAATAAAACCAAAGATACTAGCTGACAATAAGATAGGATGACTTCATCACCACTGGGAAAGATATGCAAATCATCACCACTACACATTGTAACAATAATAATTTCAATTATTGCTGAAATATGGTTGAAATGCTTAACTCACTCCAAACGTTTCTATATCCAAAATTGTATAGAGACCTCTGTTAAACTTGATATCCAGCTCAATGAAGCTTGATAAGCCCATTGAGAAGGATTCAAGATGGAGTTCTTAATAAAAGATTTACTGTTATAGTTTAAACTACAAATCAGGAAGGACATGTCCAACTTCAAGCTGAAACAGGCTAACTCCAAAATGCAAGCCTCTTTTCTCACTAATATACTTAGCAAGATCACCTTCTTCAGTAAGATGAAAAATAATGTGTTTTTTTTAAAGAAAATGCAATAATAATTTCTGATTGACACGAATTTGTTGATCAAATTTAAAGCATTTTCAGATCATGTAGCATTTACCTTGAGTAAGTAAATACATTGATGAGTTCAAACAAAGAAAAAAAAAAAGATATTAGAGAAAGTAGGAACTAAACAAAATAGCAAACAATTGTACTCATAAAAGAGAAACATTTTAAACAATCATACAAGATATAGTGAAGATAAAATTTAAAGTAAAAACAATTTATAGTCATGGAAGCTCTATGACTAAGAAGGAAAAAGTGGGGAAAAAAAGAAGAAGATATTTTTCAACCTAATGAGCTGTGACAAAAAATTTCAGTACCTCGATTAACAAATGTTTCTGGGACGACAAGAATAGCAGAATACATGTTTCTTTCACATAGAGGGATGTGCAGTTTCTCTGTCAATATATATTCCCAAATAGCATGCATGTCCTCAAACACCTAAAAAAGTGCAAAATGTATATAAGATCTGCAGTATTTTATGATTAACTAAAAAGCAAAGTCTGATTATATAGTGAATTTGTGATGATTCATACATATATCACCCAAAAATTTCTCAAAAGTAAAAGCAAAATAGCTGATGATGTAATCAAACCCCAGGTGAAGTGAAATCATGTATTTGACAATAATACCTTAACTAAAGTCAATTTATAGATCATGTTAAAAAGCCAATGGGGAGTGTACCTGCTGCATGGGATAATGTAGTGAAATATTTAGGTGACCTCTGCGCATAGGACGACGTAAGGTATATGGCGCCATGGGGGATATTTTTAGTGCTTCCTCACCAAAAATGACCTCTTTGTATTTTTGTTTGCTAGAAACTAGCTCCTTAGTATTTGCATCTTCATGCTGGTCCACAGTCTCATTAGTTGCGCTTTTGTTCTCTGAACTTTCTGCATAGTTAGCATGCCTATGTGAGGAAATGTGCACCTAAACAGGTGATATGGGTTGTAATATGAAACATCATGCACCCATTAAAAGTAGTTCAATCAATCATGAAAATCAAGAAAAGTAAGTAGAGCAAGCGAAATATAAGCACTCTTCTATTACCTAAAGCTGAAGACGAATTAGAGTCCTTTTCATATACATCTGTCCAATCAAATGCTGTATCCTTTCTACCATGCTGTGGATTATATCCATCAACTCGTCCCATCTGCACATCATTTTCATCATGTTAATAACCAAAACACATCCATCATAAAAAATCAAGCTGGGTTTATATTGGTCTCCATGGTTTTTAGGTCATTAAAGGAAAATATACAGCAACCATTCAAGCCCATTCAGATAATCGTATTGAAATCAAAAGGCCAGAAAAATTTCTTACATTAGGGAACATGCAAAGCACCCTATCTCAATCAAAATGAATATATGCAATGCTAAATTCAGCAGAAAATGATTTCTATCAATCATAATGCGTACCTTGCGTGGGTAAGAATTATTAGCAACCTCTTCATCCAGAAATGGTATCTTCAGGAACGATGCAATCTTTAAAATGAACAAACAGAAAGCTTCAGTTCAAATGCCAAATACAAAATTAATGAGGTAAAGTATTAAATGAAGCAATGTGCATAGACTCACTGTATCGTAGGCTTTTTCGCGCTCCATGTACTGCGCAGTTGTAATTTGAGAATTGAGCATCTGAAACCCAAAAACCAATAATCAGGACTAACCCATACAAACAAATAAAACAAAATAAAAGCTATTGAAATGTAAGAAACCTGGTCTTGAACATTTCTCCTAGGCACCTGTGTGGTATGCCTTGCAATGCAATGAGGAATGTTAAGAGGGGTGTCCTGTGAAGCAAGGCCTATTCTGATATTTGCAGAACCTGAGCACCACCCCCCACAACCCAAAAGAAAGGACCGAAATAAGTGACCAACAGATTGAGTGGGCATGTGGGTTTTGTGTTTGCTTAGTAAAATTTGATGAGTTAGTGTTGAATTCAAATGGGGTTGTAGAGAACGAGAAATCAAATACCTGGGTTGATGACTACCAGGTTAGAGCCTCGCTCGGAGAGCAGTTGTGAAGGGACCACGGATTTCAGGTACTCCTGGGATGGAGCACAAGCTTTGTGAATTATAAAAATTTGAAAGGAGAGAGAGAGAGAGAGAGAGAGAGAGAGAGAGAGAGAGAGAGAGAGAGTTCTGGGTTCATACCATGGGAACTGCAAGGAGTGCTAGAACGAGACTGAGCTTGAAATCGCGGCTCGACTGCTTGATTTGCTTGTTTTTGTGTTTCGGGAGTCTGTCTGTTGAGTCTGTGTTTAACGGTAATTGGCGTTGAAGTAGTAGTGTAGTACTGTGTTTTTCTCTTTTGGTGGAAAATACTGTGTTTTTTCGGCTTATAAAAAATAGAAAATTAAAATTAAATATCAAATCTCAATAATTTTTTTTGTATAGTATGAATACTATATAATATTTCAATTGAACTATCAAATTTAAATGTAATTTTTAGATTAAATCACAAATATATTGGCCCCTTTGAATTGAGCCTTTTTCATTTGACATTTTTATCCTTTGACCCACATATGATGGGTGTAAGTTAAAATTTATAAAGTTTTGACAAAATTGTCATTGAGACTTTTATATTATCTTGAAAATTTGCTAATGTAGTCTCAACTTCATATTTAGTTATGATTATACGACACTCACAACTTCAAATTTAGTTGTGACTGAACGATAGTCACACGACTCACACCTAAGTTGTGAGACAGTCACAATTAAATTGTGACTTAATTGAATTTTTTTTAGAAAAATTATACTACAATATAGTATAAATAGAGGTCAAAACTATACTTTTACTCAAAATAATACATAGTATAGTGGTGTGAGTTGTCTCTTTCAATTTACTAAGACAGTCACAATTAAATTGTGACTGTATTGATTTTTTTTTTAATACAATATAGTATAAATTAATGTAATATTTGTAATGTAATATTATTTTTATTTTTTTTATTGTAGTAACATGTGATGTAATATTTATAAATTCTAATGCCTTTTACTTTATTATTTTGTTTGACTTTTCAACTAGTACTTAATCTACAATGCTATTTAATTTTGGTACCTAAACTAAAAAGTTATTAAAATTTACTAGTTAAAATTAATGGACCTTATGAAAAATTGATTAATTTTTCTTTTTTGGTGGAAACAATTAAACAAATAGAAAATTAGGATTAAATACCAAATATCAATAGTTTTTCAATAAAGCAGCAAGACACTAATTTTTTTTAGTTTAGGTACTAACCTAGAGTAAGACATTTTGGATTAGGTCACAAATCAGTTTGTTATATAGTTATGACTGTCGAACAGTCACAGTTGTGATTGAACTGTGACTGTTTTAAATTTATAAAAATTTAAAATTTATAGGAGTTTAATACTTTTGATTTAGGCTTGGGAAATGTAGTCATATAACTTAAAGACTAAACATTAAAGTTTAAGTCTTGCAAATATTGAAAAAACAACAAATCAATAAAAAAGTTATGACTGTTAGCTCGATATAACCATGTTTTTTAAAATTGGTACATAAACTGAAATTTAGTACCTAAAGTAAAATGACATAAATGTTTTGGTAGTTAAAATGAAAAAACGTTATAATTTGGTACCTAAAATCAACGGACCTTTAAACAAATTGATGAATTTTTTACTGATCTTTTTTTATATTTATTTTGGTAATCAAATTAAATTAAAAAATATCGAAATAATTTGGTTCCATATCAATCCGCACCACTTACAAAATATATATACATATATATATATATATATAATCAGCACCTTGCAAGATCTAATTTATCGAGTAACAATTGATTATTATTTATTACAGTAACATTAAGAGAAAATCAAATCAACCTCTTAATTTGTAGAAGTCAAATCCCCACAGGAAATCATTTAACAAATGTTGGAAATGAAGTATTGAGGAGGTTGCTTAAGAAAGTGTGGCATAGCCAAAGATCGGTACCATGGCCTTTATATTTATCCTTCAGCCCATTGAGGAAGTTGGAAATGAAGCAATTTTTAAACTTTTCATGGTACTACTGTCACATTGTTTGTTGGTTAGATTTTCAGAACCAAATTCTTAAAATAAAAGCTTCGGCCCAGTTTGCTCTCTGCTCATATGGTAAGGAGAGACTTTGTCCAGTCCTTGCATCTTCCCTTTTCTGCTATTAGCTGTAAGATTATTGATTCCCAAATGAGCAGACCACGCATCTGCTTTAACTTCTACTAGCCAAAGAAGTTAGCAAAGAACACTGGCTAAAAACAACTCCAAAGAGTGCTTTCAAGTTCTACCACAAGCTTGCTTTTCCTCTTCTTACTGAATCAGGCATGACAATCAGTCAATCACTATGATATGTTCAGCCTAATTCAAGTTCGCCAAAGGATTCAACACGCAACTACTATACGGTTGATCTACTCAACAACCAGAATAAGGCAACCGGGATAATAGTAAAGCCGTCAGCCTTATTCATTTTGAAAGTTAACAACTCAGCAGAACATCCATAATCCAGCCAAAAGCAATGTAAATTAAAGGGTCAACAACAGTAGAACAGCTTAATTTTGATTATGAAAATCCTAATTTCATTCAGTAAAAGTAGGTTTTATGACTAAAGAGTAAAGAAACATAGGCTGCAACTCATTCATCTGTTGAAGTAACAATATATCTCAACCCGGACAGGGAATAATCAAAGTAATGAATCCTAAAAAGGAACATTCTAAAAAATTACAGACATTGATAAGCAGATTGAAATCCACAATTGTAATGATGCTGAGCAGTAGCCGCTTGGAGACCCTACAATTTAAACACCCTCTTGAAAATATATTGCTCCCTTGATATGCTTCTAACCAGTTTTGGTTTTTGGGGCCTTCTTTTTGATTTGCCTCTTTGGAATTGAGTTCTTCATCCCAATGAAGAAAAGCAATGCACCAAAAAGTGCTGCGTGCTGCAAAAAAATTACAATCCCAACAAACTAAGTTCCCACTCACATGGAACAAAAATATACATTGAAAAACATATCAGCAATAAGTATGTGTGCCAACCTGCAAGAAATCATTTAGGAGTATACCAAACTTGGGATTGTCAGGACTGTAGTTGTAGAAATCATAGATAAGGGGAGTGGTAATCGCCAAGTGTAGAAGCTACAACAAAAAGAAAAGAAATTAGCATGTTTCAAGAACATAGAGCGACCAGTAGCTGAAACACAATTTCAATCATAACTTCTTTACATTCCAAAAACGAGTGATAAAAAACCCAGAAGAAAGAAATACTAACCAGGAGAGAAGCTCCAAAGGAACTGCTAAGTACAAATAGAATGCCACCGATCCCTTTTAGAGCTATTGTAGCTGCAGCTAAATGTCTAACCTGTATAAGAGATTCCCATATCAAAAGCCAAACTACGCATGAGCAACATGACCGGATAATCCAAGAAAGAAACTGCATAGAAAGTGAGAAAAAGGCTTACTTCTATATGCGGTAATGCAACCCCCAGTTTGGAAGACAGATTTTCCTTGAAAACAGAAAATTTGGGAGCCAATTCCTTTGCAGCAGGTCCACCATCAACACCAAATTCATTGAACCTGAGTACATAGATGTGACATCAACATTTGGAATGATAATGTTTAATTATACCAGACAAGTGTAACAGATTATTACAATATAATATGCCAAACAAAGTCATGCATAATTCCTGAAAGATGGAATGGAGACAAACAGATATTACAGAGCCAATCCATATAACCTAACATTTGCTTAAGGATAGCGAAAAAACAGGCAAAGCACCAGAAGATGCTGAAACTTAAACAAAAAACTCATCCACAATGAGTCACAAACTATATAATGAACTATAACATTTTGTTATCTGCTTTCGCTTCGCAAAACCAGCACAACGATGGATCAATGTTAGCCAATTCAAGATTTGTACAACTATATTAAAGAAAAGAAATGCCCAATTACGTAAAGTTTCTCGAGCGATGCAACATCAGAATAAAAAGGAAAAAATACTTCTTGCCACGAAGGATAACATGGAAGGATACCAGCTAATAAGAGCAAGCACAAATTTAAAACTTACATAACTACCACTGCTAAAGAGAAAAAAAAAAAAATGGAAACCAGATTTGTAAATTAAATTTATTTCCCAAAGTGTTATTACACACTCTAAATATATATTTCATCCAAAACAAACAAAAGAGACTGGCAAACTAGATCCAACAACCATACCGCTCGTGGAAGTCATTAACATTAAAGAACTTTCAAATTACCCTTCAAGCAAATCAACATCTAAGAAAAAAAGATTCTTCACAAGTAACCAAAATATTCTAAATAGACCATAAGTTCATAACCCATATCGTTGTACGTTGAAATTCAAAGTTCCCTAACAAACAGACAAATAATAGCCAACTACACTTTACAGATATGCAAATAAGTTCACTATGTGTCAGAAAAAAGGGGATGACAGGTCATCAAAGTTCACTTAAAGTTGCTCTCAACCCAGATGATGTGAGACACTCAAAACACCATCAGATCTTGATGGTTGCATTCAAGCACCTTACTTTTGAAGCCTCATGGTTAATTGAAACGGCAGGGGTTTGGAAACTCAGCCTAATAACAAGATCTCATTGAGTTCACAACAGTAAATCCACCTCAACAGTAAAGCCAGTAGGAAGTAGCAACAACTAGCTAAAACTTCAAATTTCCAATGCTTATTTTAGAAAGCAAAAGCTTCTAGTCTTTGAAATCTCACACTTCCAACAATCAAACACATACATGCAAATTAATAACACAAAAACATATCATAACACAAGCATCAGAAATTCAAAAATACAGGGGACAAAAACTAAGAAAAAAAAAAATCAAACAAAAAATATAAAAATATGTCAAATAAACTAGATCGGAGGAATATAGCTAAACCAAATCTGATATAGTAAGCAGGTAGAATTGTAGTCAAAGAAGAGTGAACATGTAAAATCGAGGGAGAAGGTGTAGATCTGAGAGAGAGAGAGAGAGAGAGCTTACGCTTGCCAAGCGGAGAGGATGAAGATGGAAGCGAAGAGAACGCGACCGAGGAAAGAGACGAACCCCATTGTTTTTCAGAGAGAGAGAGAGTTGAGAGAAAAAGCGATGGGGTTCGTTAGGTCTGGTTGGCCGACGGGAGAGGGGTTTGGAAATCGTTGGGTCTTTATTTAAAGCAAATTCAAAGATGCAGTGCGAAAGGGTTTAAGACTTAAACACGGACTCGGACAGCCACTCCGGTTTTTTATTTTTATTTTTATTTTTTTAAGAAAAAAATTAATCTTAATATGACTGGGAAAGGCCGTGGACTTTGACCCAAACCGAATTACCAACCCGTGTCAATTGGTGGGGAGTGGGGGTAAGAAGTTAACAACTAGAACTCTAGGAAGTGATTCCATTTGGACATCAAATTTCTGTATTGAAATTAGTAATTTGCTTCAATTTTGTTAATAAATCTTTGTTTTAGCTTTCATTGAATAAAAAATTTATCTTTATCAACTCCTGTAAGGAAAATATGCAAGAATAAGAAAAGCATACAAATTAATCATAATTACATAAGGAATCATAATTATACTTAATTACAAATTAATTTTCAACCCCCATTTAAAAGGCCCGCCCTCTATAGGTTAAGATTACCTGTTCTTCACGTCTACTAATTTAATTTTGTAAATATTAGTAAATAAATTATATTTATTTTGTAGTCAATTTTTTATATAAGTTTAAATTAAAATATAATATTTATTATCGTACAAGGGAAATACTTAGGTTGTCGACCTCTTTTGCTGCCAATTTGAGAGTGAGAGAAAGATAAAAGAAAGAGAAGCTTCATTAAAAGAACACTAGGATGGACAGCGGGTTGGTTAACCATCCTAGTGCTCTGTAAGGTAAAGAAATAAAGAACTAAAGAGAGAAAAATGGGAGAAAGAGGGCTAAGGTGGGGGAGGATATATAGGAAGCCACCGGCCAGCATGGGGAGGAGTCGCTGGCAGGCCAAAACTAGAGAGCCCCTAAACCTGAAAAAAAAAAAATAATAAATAAATGGTAGAGATAAAGGTAAAAGAGTCAAGTGATTGAAAAATTTATTTAAGTGGGTACACTAAGTAAAAAGGTGTGGGTACAGATTGGCCCTCCCTATACATATATTAAATTTTTTTTGGGAATTTCTTTTGGTTTAAGTGAGAAAAAAAAAAAATCAAAATCTTGTTGTAAGTGGGAAGATATATAAAATATACTACATATTAGGTAACTTTGACACATATACTGATCACCAAGGAGGAGGGTAGTAGGCAAATAGTATTAATTGAATAGCATCAATCTGATTTGCCTTGATGTTTACTGATAATTTAATTCATTTGAGTTGTATTCACGTGTACTTGCATACTTGCTGCATGAGGTCCTTGAGAGGTGGGGAGTATTTAGATAGGGGGCNCTGGCTGGGGGCGGGCTGGGGAGGGGAAGGGATCGGTGGGGGAGTGGTGGCTGGGTGGGAGAGGAGGAGAGGAGGGCAAAATGGGTAAAAATGGGCAAAAAATTAGGGGGGTGGTCAACTCAGCAAAATGGGGTGGTCTGAATAGCCCCCCCATTTAGATATGCAGTTGGCATGATTGTGTATATAAAAAAGAAAAGAAGAAAAAAATAAAAAGAAAAAAGGCAGGTATTATATGGAGCGTGAAAAGAAGCATTATATTCTCAAGTCAGTCGTGATGGCTTAATTGAATAATGGAATAATCCGGCCAATAGCTAGGAACATGCAATGCAATGGCTGCTCCTGACTTGTTCATTGCTTTTAGTATGAACTTGATTTGAAGAACTACAATTTTACAAATTGATTTCTTAATGTTTTCACTCTCCGATGTGGCAATTCTTTCATTTCTATTCAAATAATTGGATGGCAGAGTTTTTTCCTGGGTCTTTTTTTATTTTTTATTATTATTATTTTTTTATATTAAAGCCAAATCACAATGCACAAACATCAAACGGTCCAACATAACCACACCAAGTAAAGAATTTCATATCATCCACTTCTAATGTCAAAATTAGGGCATTTGGATGCACAATAGGTGCGTTTATTAACTTACATTATTGTCAACTGTTACTACGCTAACAGATTAGTTATATAAATGTATTTTTATTATATGTGAAAAATCGATACAGTAATAAAAGAAATTAATATGCACTAAGTCAAAGAAAAAAATTTATATACACTTTAGTGTTATAATTAAGTTTGTTACTTATTAGTATATGCATTGAATATCATTTAATTTAGGGTTTTTTATTTTTTTATTTTTTTTTCACGAATGGTCTCTTAATTTTGACTAAAATATCCATTTGATTCTTAAATTGCATTTTTACTCAATATGGTTCTCCATATTTACTATCGCACATCAATATTGTTATTCTATTCAATTTTCGTAAAAAATGGTCACATCTGCTACATGAAAACCTTTTTTAGGGGGTAAAAATGTCTTAAAGGGTGAGTTAAGACTTGGGGTTTGGGATTTTTTTTTCTTACATTTTTTAATTATCTTATTTTTAATCATTTTAGTATATTTTTAAGTATAAACTTGTATTGTAAGGGTTTTTTAGGTTGTTGTGGAAAGTGCAAAGACTATTTTGCCTCTTATAAAAGGGTCACGTGTACTGACAATTTTTTATGAAAATTTAGATAAGCTATAACAAAAGGATAATATTGATGTATTGTAATAAAAATGGAGGATCGCATTGAGTGAAAATGTACTTTAAGGATCAAATTGATATTTAGATGAAAATTGCAATACCATTTGTGAAAAAAAAAAAACCTTTAATTTAGTGATTTCTAACATTTTAAGACTTCTTCGAGTACCTAACTTGAAACTAAACTACGAAAGAAAAAGAGAAGTGCGTGAATTTTTTTAATCAAGAAAAAGCAATTAAAAGTTGTTTAATTTTCTATATTTTCAATTGTTGGGCAGCTGAGTCAGCACAAACCAAAAGAAAAACAATAAATCCAAGTGGTAATAAAAAGGAAGAAGCCACATGACCAACACATCACTTTAAATTAAATTTAAAAAGAGTGCTGCTATTTGCACACCCTAAATTTCTCTTTGCACACCCTTTTTTGAAAAAAAAAAAAAAAAACTCAAGGGAAAAGACCATTTGGCCCTTCCCTCACCCACACACCCCCATCCATTTTTCTTTTTGCACACCCTCCCTAAACAGAAAAAAAAAACACACACACCCAAAACTCACACACCCCATCCCCATCTCCCCCGTGCCCACCACCATGCACCAGCCCCGACCACCCCAGCCCTCCAGCCACCGCGTGCAGCGCTCTCTCTCTCTCTCTCTCTCTCTCTCTCTCTCTCTCTCTCTCTCTCTCTCTCCTTCCCTCTCTCCTCTCACCCAGCAGACAGCCAAACAACTTAAAAAAAAAAAAATGCAGCGGGTTCGGCGGACCAGTGCCGAACCCAGTGGTTTCGTTCGACAGGTACCCGCCGAATAGAATAGGATTGTTCGGTGGGTACTTACCGAACGAAACCATCGAGTTCGGCACTGTTCCGCCGAACCCACTCCAATTTTTTTTTTTTTTTTAAGTTATTCTCTCCGGCGCGCGACGGTGAGCTAGCTGCGAGGAAGGTGGTGGCGCGCGGTGGTGGTTCTGCGAGGAATGTGGTGCTGCTGGTGCGAGGAAGGTGGTGATCGGCGGAGGGAAAAAAAACAGAGAGAGGGGTGGGGTGGTCGGGGCTGGGTTGGGCGCGGGGAGAGTGGTGCAGCATGGAGGAGAGAGAGGGGTGGTGCATGGTGGTGGGCACGGGGAGAGTGGTGCAGCAGTGTGGTGGGCGCAAGGTGGTGGTGCTGCACGAGGGGAGGGTAGTGCAGCATGGTGGTGGGCGCGGGGAGGGTGGTGCAGCAGGGTGGTGGGCGCACGGTGGGGATGGGCGCATGGTGGGGCCGGGGCTGGGTGGAGGGGAGGGAGGAAGTCGGGCTGGGTGGAGGGGAATGAGGTGGTCGGGCTGGGGGTTGGTGGAGGGGAGGGAGGAGGTCGGGCTGGGTGCATGGATGGGAAGGAGGTGGGCTGGGTCGGGGCTGGAGGGAGGGTGCGACGGGGCTGGGCTTGGTGGAGGGGAGGGAGGAGGTGGGTGCTGCGTGGGTGGCCGGTGGGTGTGGTCGGGTGAGGGAGATGAAGGGGGTGTGTGTGTTTTTTTTTGTTTGTTGATGGGGTGTGCAAAAGAGAAAAAATTGAGTTAGGGTGTGTTGGGTGAGGGGTAAGTGTGTCTTTTTTTTTTAGTTTTGATTTTTTTTTTTTTTACAAAAGGGTGTGCAAAAAGAAAAAACAGGGTGTGCAAATAGCAGCACTCTTTAAAAAACGCAAGAACATGCACGCATCCGATGCACAGGGGCACTAGTGTAAAATAACGCATCTACAAGACTAAAGGACATTTCCGTATCCGAAAATCAAAATCCAGAAGCAGAAAAATCTTTAATACTCTTCGACTTATGATTATGCACGCACTCGCTTCTCAACGTCGCCACGTAAGCCACCTTGGCCTGCAATACAATTACCCAAGCAATGGAATTGGTTGATGTACGTGTAGGCCGCCCGATACCAGATGTCGCCAAATTAGAGCGATTACAACCAATATTAGACTCCCGCGCGCGCTATAAATCCTCGTCCAACTACCGTCGAACTTTTTAAATTTCGAATCGGTGCATCAACGACGCCGTTTTCTATTGATCTGCTCCCCTTATCACTCACCCTGTCCGAGTAAGTTTTGCATCGAAAATTTAGAGAGAGACCCTCAGTCGGGCCCAAAAGTCTCGCGCCTCTGCCTGCCGCGTCGTCGTTTTGGTCTCTCCTCGTACAGACATGGCCTTCGTTTCGTTCGTTGGAAGACTTCTATTCGCCTCTGTCTTCGTCCTCTCCGCTTGGCAAGAGTAAGCCCAGATCTGTGTCTGTCTTTGTTTTTTAAATATTAATAAGAATTTTTTTAAAAAATTATTTAAACTTGAGGTTTGAATTGGGCAAATCTAAATGGAGTTTTAGTTCATGATGCATGATTTTCTTTCTGTAATCTTGCATGGTGTGCATGCATGGAACTATGGAAGTATGGAACTCACTCCATTTTAGGCATGATTTTTGTTGTAATTTAATGCTAGCTTTTTAAGAGTTAATGACAAAAAATCAAGTTTGTGGGTATTTTTAACAGCCTTAGTGCTTGAAGATGACTTGTTCTTTTTGGTGATCCATGCATAGTTAGATCTAAGTAAATTGAAGAACAAGAGCTGTAACATGAGTTGATTTATGCATATTTTAATTTCTTGCAAGTACACTTTGTGAGATCATAATTTGGTGTGAAATGTTATGTTGTCAGAATGTGAATTTAGGTTACGAGGTGTTGTATGATGCTTGAGTTTGATGAGACAGTTCACATTTGTTTCTATTTATAGGTTCAATGAATTTGGTGTGGATGGGGGTCCCGCAGCCAAGTCTTTGAGTCCGAAATTTGATGTTTTCTCGAATCATCTGTCAAATCATACTGGTCTTCAAGTGCCCAAACAAGTTGAAGTGAGAAATGAATCAATTTACTTGTTATCAGGATACATTTGTAGTTGGTTTTGCACACAACACACAAGTGACTTTCGTACTTGTCATTGGCAGATTAAACATTTAGTGGCGGCTGCAATAGTGTTGAAGGGTGTTGGGGGTCTTCTCTTCGTCTTTGGCTCATCTTTTGGAGCGTATCTGCTGGTTTGTAATCTGACCTAGTTCTTGTTTTGTAGCGGTAGATCAATATAGCCGCTAAAACATGTGTCCCATTTCGTTTTTGTGCAGCTTCTGCATCAGGCCATTGCCACTCCTATATTGTATGACTTCTACAACTATGATCCTGAGAAGAAAGAATTTAATCAACTTTTCCTGAAGTTTACCGAGGTTAGCAATCAAGATTCCTTCCTCTCTCACACCTTTTGTTTTGTTGATAAGTTACTCTTTTAAATTTTTAATCTATGTAGTTTAGTGCAAATTTGGTTTTGATCCCTATTTTATAGAACTCAACAAAAGTACAATTACAATTTTCCAATTTTCTTAACATGTCGAACTCGGTCAAATCAGATATTCCGTCAATTTTGTAGACTGGAATTCATAGCCACTCAATAAAACGGAATCGAGGTCAAACTTCATGTTTTAAAATGGAATCGAGGCAAAAATATAGGGATGAAAATGTAATTTAATTGGTAGACATTGAGGTCTTGTGCATGCTTTGCTAATGCCGAATGTCTGATTTGAACAAATCTGATATGGTTAGAAAATGATAGTGGTACCAAAGTACAGTTTCCTTAGACAGTAGGAAAGGTTTAAAGAGGGATGCTATGTAAGTTTAAAACACTAAGAAAAAGTTTCAAAATTATTGTTAATGATTTCCTTGTTCTGTTTTGCAGAATTTGGCATTCTTTGGGGCTCTGCTCTTTTTCATAGCCATGAAGACATCCATGCCAAAGAGACAGCCCAGGAAAAGAGCTCCCAAAGCAAAAACTACATGAGGATGAACGTCAGACGAAGTGAGGGTTTAGTTTTCTGACTTCACCTGACGTATTGTTCCTCAAGGAACTAGTTTTGTATGGCTGTATCTGTATCTGGGTTTCTGTTTTTCATAAGTTTAGGAAAAAGGATTAGGGGGAATGGTTTCTTGTTCATTTTGAGGGGGGTGATGTTTCATTTGTATTGAGCCAGTTTGTGAACGTTAGAAAGATAACACTACTTATTGATACTTATTTCTACTGGTGCTTTCACGTGAAATTTGTAAGGTACAACATTATATGCATTTTGATTTGAGAACTTCAATAACTTATACTCGCCATGCTCGTTGCACTTGCAATATCTTGGTTTTATCATATAAATTCAAAGGTCTTCATAACCATTGCGTAATCTTGAAACCCGGTCAGTCCTGAATCAGGGTGGTCTATTATTTGTATGAAGTGTTAGAAGTGTTCCTGAAATCCTAAAAACATGTTTGTTTATTCAAAGTGAAATCTTGTTGAAATGTATGGTTTAAATTGATAGTGTAGTAAGATAACATATGCCGGTTAATATCTTCTGTCCCCCTCAATACAGCTGTTTAATAAAAATGATGGGCAGCATTATTAAGAATAGGAATGAAAGTAAGGGAAGATGTGTGAATGCTACTTGTACAACAAGATTTGATATTTAATATATTAGTCTGTCACTGCAACTACCACTGCATACCTCTCTGTATTCGCCATTATTCTTGTCTTTGTTTTGCATTGGACAGTTGCAAGTTAACTCAGCTAGCTGTTGCCATACTACTTCTAGACTACTAGTCACTAATCACTAGTCAGAAGCCACCGCCCCACTATATATTGCAATTGCTGCTGCCTGCCCAATCATTATTGTTGTCATAGCTCTAGCTACATCTTGAAGAGGATCCAACCAAACGCGAAGAGGTTGTTGACAAAGTCAGAGAGATGATGCATCAGACAGACATTTATGGGTTCTTTCAACTGCTGCTCAGTTATGCTTTTATGGGTTTCCCATGGATGTTTGTTGTGTGATGCAGGAAATCATCAATGAATTGCTCTGTTTTTCTCAAGTCATACATGACTTCGTCTATGGTACCCAAGGGAGTAGGTGAATTTTATACTTGAAATGTAATGACTATTTTTGGGCAAGAGTCAAAGACTCAAAGAGAGTAGGTGAATTTTATACTAAGAGAGTGTTTAATGCAATTTGGTGTAATAAATAACTGCAAATGCTTAGTGGGCTAAGAACTTGACTGAACAATGGGTTACTAATTACTCTGCTTAGTTGAGGTGGGTCGCGAGGCTTAATTTAGGTGCGCTACATTGAAAATATGAAAAAATGCATGGGAGCCTTGTGAGTTGCTATGCCCTTAGTAATACCAGACATTTTTTTTTTTTTTTTGTTTATCTACTTTGACAAAGAAAGACTGCATATCATCCACTAGACCAAATGATTATTGATAATGATCCTAGACATTGCATGCATACAAAGTCACAAACAAATCTAACAATTCACAAATTTATGCTTTGATATAAATAATTGAATCCGTCAAAATAGTTGGAGGGAAAGACCAAAAGAACTCAACCAAATTGGGCTGAGTTACTCCTTACTAGCCAATTGGGCTTAGGCCTGTGCTTTGAAATTATCAACCAATGGCCTCAATCACAATCTAGTTCGACCTTTGTGCCCAGTTTCTCATCCAAAGCCAAAGTTAAAACTTGGGCTGGGTTTAGTTCGGCTTGTTAATTGTTGAGTGGGGGTTGGATACAGGCTTACTGCTTACAGCAAGTTTAGATTGTATTCTAAAACAAGAATTTCCGATACACTAGCCCGGTCTTATAATTGAACCTTGTTACATATTGCTATGTCAGGTTCTCTTTTCCTTATAATTGTCAATTGTTAATTTCTAGGTAAAAGCAGCTGCATGTGTTACTGCCACAAAATTAGTTGAAGTTTTTTCTGATCGGCAGTCCAAATTGTCCAATTTGAAGTTATTAGGATAAAAATTGGATGTCATTTTTTTTCAGTCTGAAAAATTGGCTCTCTTCAGTAGTCAAAATTTTACAATCAACATCGCATAGCCATATACAAAAGTTGGATTTTCCTTTAACATTACTTGTCTGAACAGTTAACCCAAAATGAATATACTAATTTTTTGTTTTTTAGAGCATGAATATATTATTTTGAAAAACAACTATCATCATTTATTAAAATATATTTGTCTTGTTTCAACTTTCAAAAAATATAGGTTTTAAACAGTTTTTACTTGCTAGGGAATTTCGGACCTTTTTGTCATGATGGCCTGGACTATTCAAAGAGTAATGCAATTCAAAAGTTACAAATTGGGTTGTTCATTTTTTTATATAGAAGTGGCCATATGTTTATGCAACGAATTAATTATTGAAGTGATGACTAACTGTGATTGGACTCTCTTACAAATACAGTATTCTAAAAAACATGAGGTATTAGTGGAGGACTATTGCTAAAAGTCACCAAATTTTTTAATATATCCTTTGGCGTCAACTTGCTCTATGATCTTTCCAAAAATATATCCTCCCTCTGTGGCTGTGAATCATATCTAGCCTAAGATCTCCACTGAAACTGTAAGGTTACCTTGCCACAAACCAATATGGTAGCTACCAACACAAATGAGGTTCCAATTCCCAACAGACAAAGTGAGCTAAAAGCTTTTGATGACACAAAGGAAGGTGTTAAAGGTCTCGTAGATGCTGGGATAACAGAGGTTCCTCAAATCTTCTATCAACCACCATATGACTCCAACAACAACACCTCTGCTACTTCAGAAGACCAAACCCAATTTAGCATTCCAGTCATAGACCTCGGAGGCCTTGACAGTCCAACTAAGCGCAAGGAGATTGTTGCAAAAGTCGGAGAGGCATCAGAGACTTGGGGATTCTTTCAGATTGCCAATCATGGAATACCTGTTGATGTTTTGCAGGAGATAAAGGATGGGGTGCGTGGGTTTCATGAGCAGGACACTCAAGTGAAGAAAGAGTTTTATACTCGTGATCCCTTCAGACCTCTCATCTACAATAGCTACTTTGATCTGTATACTGCACCAGCAACTAATTGGAGGGATACTTTTGGGTGTTACATGGCTCCTAATCCTCCTAAGCCAGAAGATTTGCCAGAAGTATGCAGGTTTGTGACTGAATTCTCTGCTGGTGAGTTTTTGGCATTAGTTTGATTCAGAATGCATATCCCTCTTGAAGAATTAGATGGTATGATCATGTATTAAATTTTGGTAATTAAGGGAGACTCAATTCTTTGACCAATTTAATGGTAGGTGTGATGGACAAAAATTCCATGTCGGATAATTAAAGGAGACTCATATATATGAGATTTATAGGGATAGATAGCATTACCTAACAGACTAGTCTTTTAAGTTTAGCGTTAAAGTTTAGCCTGTGACACATTGTATTAGAATGATCCCAATTTCTTATCAGACTAATGGGTGTTGTGTGTTCAAGTGAGGGTGTTATAGGGATAGACAACATCACCTAACAGATTAGTCTTTTTTAGTTTGATCTGGGCTTAATTTATATTTGGGTGAATGGCAACATCTCTTAAAAGGCTAGTCTTTTGGTTTAAGTGACAAGCCCCAGCCTCTAATAGTAGGCCGTTTGAAATGGGGACTCTCCTAAAGCTTCTTACACTCATATGGAGGTGTGCAAATACGTACTAATTAATGCCAATATGACAATGTTATTTTCTTTCCTTCTTAGAAGTGAAGTTTGATTTTCTTCCAAGAATAAGTATCATAGTAAAAATGAAGTGTATATTGGTTTTCTGTGTTTCATCTTGTAGATACATCCTTGTGGAGTACTCAAATCAAGTGACGAAATTGGCGAAGTTATTATTCGAGTTGTTGTCTGAGGCTCTTGGGCTAAAGCCAAGTCACTTGAATGACATAGATTGTAGCAAGGGGCTTATGGTTGCAGGCCATTACTATCCTGCCTGCCCACAGCCAGAACTAACACTTGGCACAAGCAAGCATACTGATTATGACTTCCTCACGGTCCTTCTGCAAGATCATATTGGTGGTCTCCAAGTTCTTCATCACAACAAGTGGATTGATGTTCCCCCTGTTCCTGGGGCTCTAGTGGTTAACATTGGAGATCTTCTACAGGCAAGTATATATATATGTACCATTACTATGTTACTATGTGGTAACAAAATATGGTACCATTATTATGTTGCTATGTACGTATTGTTGCCATTACTCTGTTACTATGTAACAAGTACGTTCTTCAAGTTTAATGTCACTTTCAAATTCTTAATTCGATTTGGTTTTGTATTTGGAGTTTTCTATATTAAATAACATGCTTTTGGGGTTCTAGTTAATATCAAATGACAGATTCAAGAGCGTAGAACACAGGGTGCTGGCAAACCAAGTAGGTCCAAGAGTATCTGTTGCGAGCTTTTTAACCACAGGAATGCTGCCATCTACACAATTGTACGGGCCCATCAAGGAGTTGTTATCACAAGACAATCCTCCAAAGTATAGGGAGACCACTGTGAGGGACTATTTTACCCACTGCCGTGCAAAAGGCCTCGATGGAACCTCTGCCTTGAATCATTTGAAGCTCTGAACTTGCGCATACTGTGTCTATTTTCTACTAAATAACTTGGCATGAAAATTTCTGTACATTGTATTGGTTGTTAATTATAACATTACTCTTTAGGCATACATTGTATTGGTTGTTTTGATTGTAATAATTATGATTGAACTATGTATTGCTCAAGTGTTTTGGCAAAGATTTCCTGTTCTTAAAAATATGCAAATGAAATTTGAAAGAAGATGATGAAGAGCTTGTTGAGATGAGAAGGTAATCTATTTTGAGAAACATGTTGTTTATAATCTGTTGTGGAATGATATGAATTTTCAATAAAGTTAATGGTAATTCATCAAAGCCCAAAACCTGGGAAAAACAGAGAAGGAGGGCCCAAGGCCTAACGTCGATACAAAAGAGGGAAGTAACGACCTAAAAAGGAAAGAGCGAAACAAAAAGGAAAAATAGGTAGGGGAAGCAGATTCGATCTAAAGAACAGAGAGCCTAGATCGAAGATGTTTCCACTACTGCAACAGAGCTCAGCGGAGGTCCAGGTAAACCGTCTCTTGAAAAGATGTGAACCAGAGAGGAAGGGGGTCTACGGACCCAAGGCCTAATGTGGTCCGCTGCGTGATTGGAATTTCTGGGAATCCAGCACCAGGTGGATGAAAGGAAAGAAGCGTTGGATCGCTTGATGGCTTCAATAACAGGGTAAATTCTCCACACACACAGGCCCTTCTAGCCCAGGGGCATAAGAGTAACACATGTTCAATTGTTTCCGGGCCTTCACCACACACACAACACAAGGGGGAGTGGATGTCTGTTGTAGTGGCTTGATTAAGGAGATGGCTGATAGGTGAGAGGTCCCACGATCTGGAAGACCAATCAATAAGAGCCTCCACCTTGATAGGAACTTGGGGATTTTGGGCTTGACCTTGAATTGTTCCTGAGGGAAGATTAGGGATCCATTTATCTAGCAAGATATCAATACAAGTGTCGTTTCCAACCTGAATGACATAGATTGAATGACTTAGATTGTAGCAAGGGGCTTATAGTTATAGGCCATTACTATCCTGCCTGCCCACAGCCAGAACTAACACTTGGCACAAGCAAGCATGCTGATTATGACTTCCTCACGGTCCTTCTGCAAGATCATATTGGTGGATTGATGTTCCCCCTGTGCCTGCGGCTCTAGTGGTTAACATTGGAGATCTTCTACAGGCAAGTAAATATATATAATATATATATATGTACCATTACTATGTTACTATGTCTATGTGGTAACAAAATATGGTGTAATTACTATGTTGCTATGTATCAAGTTCCTTCAAGTTCCAATTTCACTAATGTCACTTTCAAATTCTTAATTTGATTTGGTTTTCTATATTGAATAACTTGCTTTTGGTGTTCCAGCTTATATCAAATGACAGATTTAAGAGCGTAAAACACAGGGTGCTGGCAAACCGAAAAGGTCCAAGAGTATCTGTTCCGAGCTTATTTTCCACAGGAATGCTCCCATTGACACAACTCTACGGACCCATCAAGGAGTTGTTATCACAAGACACTCCTCCAAAGTACAGGGAGACCACTATGAGGGACTATACTGCCCACTTCAGAGCAAAAGGCCTTGATGGAACCTCTGCCTTGATTCATTTTAAGTTCTGAACTTTGAGATAGCGGAACAACGTGCATCTGTTGTCTATTAGTACAAGTGCTTTTGATAGTATTTGACATAAATAAATAAAAGTATTTCGGAGTTATAAAAACACTATTAAGTAGTTTCTTATGAAGCACTTATGAGATGCTTCCTCAAGAAGCACTTCTAAATGCTTTTATATGAAACACTAAAAATTTCTATAAAAATTTGCATCTGCTTTTGAACAAAAATATTTTTAATAAAAGCACTACTAAGTAAAAATACTTCTTAAAAAGCAGTACTTTAGAGAGCAGTTTTGTCCAAATAACAAAACAATAACATCACAGCCACTTACATTAGCTACTAACGTGTCTCTCAATTAGCCATGCAAACCTTAACGTGTCTCTTAAAAAGGTCAAAGATCGATTCTCCTAGGCGGCCACAAAGATATATCCTTTGGCGTCAACTTGCTCTATGATCTTTCCAAAAATACGTACTTCCTCTGTGGCTGTGAATCATCGCTAGCCTAAGATATCTACTGAAACTGTAAGATTACCTTGCCACAAACCAATATGGTAGCTACCAACACAAAGGGTTCCAATTCCCAACAGACAAAGTGAGCTAAAAGCTAGCTTTTGATGACAAATTGGGTTTCAAAAAATTTAGGTTTTAAACAGTTTTTACTTGCTAGGGAATTTCCGACCTTTTTGTCATGGCCTGGACTATTCAAAGAGTAATGCAATACAAAAGTTACAAATTGGGTTGTTCATTTTTTTATATAAAAGTGGCCATATGTTTACGCAACGAATTAATTATTGAAGTGATGACTAACTGTGATTGGACTCTCTTATAAATACAGTATTCTAAAAAACATGAGGTATTACTGTATTAGTGGAGGGCTATTGCTAAAAGTCACCAAATTTTTTAATATATCCTTTGGCGTCAACTTGCTCTATGATCTTTCCAAAAATATATCCTCCCTCTGTGGCTGTGAATCATATCTAGCCTAAGATCTCCACTGAAACTGTAAGGTTACCTTGCCACAAACCAATATGGTAGCTACCAACACAAATGAGGTTCCAATTCCCAACAGACAAAGTGAGCTAAAAGCTTTTGATGACACAAAGGAAGGTGTTAAAGGCCTTGTAGATGCTGGGATAACAGAGGTTCCTCAAATCTTCTATCAACCACCGTATGACTCCAACAACAACACCTCTGCTACTTCAGAAGATCAAACCCAATTTAGAATTCCAGTCATAGACCTCGGAGGCCTTGACAGTCCAACTAAGCGCAAGGAGATTGTTGCAAAAGTCGGAGAGGCATCAGAGACTTGGGGATTCTTTCAGATTGCCAATCACGGAATACCTGTTGATGTTTTGCAGGAGATAAAGGATGGGGTGCGTGGGTTTCATGAGCAGGACACTCAAGTGAAGAAAGAGTTTTATACTCGTGATCCCTGCAGACCTCTCATCTACAATAGCAACTCTGATCTGTATAGTGCACCAGCAACTAATTGGAGGGATACTTTTGGGTGTTACATGGCTCCTAATCCTCCTAAGCCAGAAGATTTGCCAGAAGTATGTAGGTATGTGACAAGGAATTCTCTGCTGATGAGTTTATGGCATTAGTTTGATTCAGAATGCATATACCTCTTGGTTAATTAGATGGTTTGATTATGTATTAAATTTTAGTAATTTAGGGGGACTCAATTCTTTGACCAGCTTAATGGTAGGTGTGACAGGCCAAAAATCTCACATCGGATAAGAATCTCATATGAGTTTATGGCATTAGTTTGATTCAGAATGCATATCCCTCTTGATGAATTAGATGGTATGATCATGTATTAAATTTTGGTAATTAAGGGAGACTCAATTCTTTGACCAATTTAATGGTAGGTGTGATGGACAAAAATTCCACATCGGATAATTAAAGGAGACTCATATATATGAGATTTATAGGGATAGACAGCATTACCTAACAGACTAGTCTTTTGAGTTGAGTGTTAAAGTTTAGTCTGTGACACATTGTATTAGAATGATCCCAATTTCTTATCAGACTAGTGGGTGTTGTGTGTTCAAGTGAGGGTTTTATAGGGATAGGCAACATCACCTAACAGATTAGTCTATTTTAGTTTGATCTGGGCTTAATTTGTATTTGGGTGAATGGGCAACATCTCTTAAAAGGCTAGTCTTTTGGCTTAAGTGACAAGCCCCAGCCTCTAATAGTAGGCCGTTTGAAATGGGGACTCTCCTAAAGCTTCTTACGCTCATATGGAGGTGTGCAAATTCGTACTAATTAATGCCAATATGACAATGTTATTTTCTTTCCTCCCTAGAAGTGAAGTTTGATTTTCTTCCAAGAATAAGTATCATAGTAAAAATGAAGTGTATATTGGTTTTCTGTGTTTCATCTTGTAGAGACATCCTTGTGGAGTACTCAAATCAAGTGACGAAATTGGCGAAGTTATTATTCGAGTTGTTGTCTGAGGCTCTTGGGCTAAAGCCAAGTCACTTGAATGACATAGATTGTAGCAAGGGGCTTATGGTTGCAGGCCATTACTATCCTGCCTGCCCACAGCCAGAACTAACACTTGGCACAAGCAAGCATACTGATTATGACTTCCTCACGGTCCTTCTGCAAGATCATATTGGTGGTCTCCAAGTTCTTCATCACAACAAGTGGATTGATGTTCCCCCTGTTCCTGGGGCTCTAGTGGTTAACATTGGAGATCTTCTACAGGCAAGTATATATATATGTACCATTACTATGTTACTATGTGGTAACAAAATATGGTACCATTATTATGTTGCTATGTACGTATTGTTGCCATTACTCTGTTACTATGTAACAAGTACGTTCTTCAAGTTTAATGTCACTTTCAAATTCTTAATTCGATTTGGTTTTGTATTTGGAGTTTTCTATATTAAATAACATGCTTTTGGGGTTCCAGTTGATATCAAATGACAGATTCAAGAGCGTAGAACACAGGGTGCTGGCAAACCGTGTAGGTCCAAGAGTATCTGTTGCGAGCTTTTTAACCACAGGAATGCTGCCATCAACACAACTGTACGGACCCATCAAGGAATTGTTATCACAAGACAATCCTCCAAAGTATAGGGAGACCACTGTGAGGGACTATTTTGCCCACTTCTATGCAAAAGGCCTCGATGGAACCTCTCCCTTGAATCATCTTAAGCTCTGAATTTGTGCATACGGTGTCTATTTTCTACTAAATAACTTGGCATGAAAATTTCTGTACATTGTATTGGTTGTTAATTATAACATTACCCTTTAGGCATTCATTGTATTGGTTGTTTTGATTGTAATAATTATGATTGAACTACGTATTGCTCAAGTGTTTTGGCAAAGATTTCCTGTTCTTAAAAATATGCAAATGAAATTTGAAAGAAGATGATGAAGAGCTTGTTGAGATGAGAAGGTAATCCATTTTGAGAAACATATTGTTTATAATCTGTTGTGGAATGATATGACTTTTCAATAAAATTTTCAAAAGAATATGCATATCTGTTATGAACCATATATTTATAGTATAAAGTATCCACTAAAGTAAGGGTACCTTGCCACAATCCACTATGGTAGCTACCAACACAAATGGGGTTACAAACTTACAATTCCCAACAGACAAAGTGAGCTAAAAGTTTTTGATGACATAAAGGATGGTGTTAAAGGCCTTGTAGATGCTGGGATAACAGAGGTTCCTGGGATAACAGAGGTTCCTCAAATTTTTGATCAACCACCATATGACTCCATCAACAACACCTCTGCTACTAATATTATAAAGTAATTAATAATTGATTTATTGTATAAAGTAATTAATAGAGTTTAGGGTATAGTGTATAGGGTATTTAATAGAGGTTAGTGTATAGGGTTATATATAATTGATTTTTTTTTTTTTTTTGGGGTTGATAACTAAAGTATATGTTATATGTTATATACTTATATATGTTACATAAGTTACATAACATAAGATAAGGATCATCTGCCAGGCTCTCTGTACCAGGTTTGTACCAGGCTTTTGATCTTGGCCATTGGAAGGATCCAATGGTCATCACAACACCATATTTTCAAGGCCCACCAACCATATTTTTAAAGCCCACCTTTATTTATCTTTTCACATCAAACAACATCAAACAACGTACAATACAAAATACAAAATACAGTACAACAAGTTTCATATGTTTGGCTTCCCTGGTCGATCACTATTTTCCCCTTCCACCACTTCTCTGTCTCACTCTCTAATCTCAACTTCTGTCCCCTTCATCTCGTCTCCCATATCTAAGAATTTGAAAGTGTTGCGTATTCTCTCAAGCTCTCATCTCCTCTCTGTTCACCGTCCATAGAGGCATGATTTTAAAACCCAACTGCCATTTTTTTTTTTTGTTATTTAGTTAATGGGTTGCCTAATGTTTATATGATTTTGATTGTTGAGAGTAATTTTGTAACCTGAATCCAATTTTTCTTGTAGTAGGTTTTGTTGAATCATTTTTTTTTTTCTCATATTTATTTGATTATTTATCCTCTTTCTTCTCCCAAAATTTATTTTTGGAATTCCGATGCATAGAAGCAATGTGTTAAACAATAGAAGCAAGCATCTGATTAATCTATTTCAATATTTATTTATTTTTCATTAATTTTAGGTAGTTAATGCATTAGTATCCACCGAGTGCAATTGAAGATTTTATTCTTAAGTACTCTTTCACTGTCTTATGTAGAATTTGGGATGTGAGATATTTTTACTTAATTGTGTCTATTGTGAAATTACATATTTTTGTCTATTATGACTTATTGAGCTTTTTGAGAAATTTGTATCCTTTGCAATTGGCCTTATGTTCTAATATTGTTTATGCAGTTTATGAATGGATTTCCTTTCAAGAAGATGTGAAACTACAACCATGGGATTATGCTGTTCAGAGATGGCTATTTCAATAGCATATGAAGAGTGCTAAATTTTTTAAGACCCTGTGGATGGCTATTGTTTTAGTTGTTTATACGTGGATGAAACTCAAGAATGAGATTTTTTGTACTTGTAACATGTAAAAGAAATGATGAATTAAAGTATATATGTATTTTCCAAAATTTGTGTTCTGTTAGTTCTCTTCAAAGTGAAGCTTAAATTTAAATCCACTACTCTTCAAAAAAGGGTTGTCTATACCAAATTCACTTTCCAATTCTTGTACATCAACATATGTAGATGGAATTCAAGTTTGAGACTTTTTGTATAAAAAGAGAGACTAGATTGAAGAACATCAACAAAGTTAAACAAATTCAAGAAAGTTCAGTGAGATGCCAAGCTACTAAACTGAAATTGGTCATATTATCACAAGTTTAAGAATTCCAGGTAGAACACAAAATGTGAAGCCAACTGAAACAGATTTCCAATAACCAATTCTACAAGGTGATATGCTTTGATACAAGGTGTTGCTCTGAATGGGTATTAAGGTTGCTACTCTGAAGGATGCACAAAGGAACCAGTTCTATACAAAATCACATTCCAACCATGGCCCTCCAAGATAAAATCTACTGCTCAAGCCAAACAGTATTAAAGACAACAACCCTGCATCATAATAAATAATAATAATCAGTTTTTTTTAAAGAAAAAATCCTTTACTACATAATTAGGATACTCTAAAATTAAAATTAATGCAGCTGAAACAGGTAAAAATTTTGCTTAATTGACACTCAAAGTTCAACTCGACTTACAGCAAAGTGGAGTAGACAAGCAAAAGAATTTAATAAGAACTTGAAGGCATTGGTCCTTCATCAATTGCATTCAAATCTAAATCCTACAAAATATTTGTTGGAAAAGGTATGAAATTGTAGGCAAAAAAATATATCTCACACTTAACCAAATAATATAAAGTATTTGAAATACATCTTAACACATACTTGACTAGAAGGAATGTCATTCGAAGCTTGCAAATTGTGATATGCAAAGGCATATGCAGTGGGGTTAGTTTGAAGTAATGCTTGAAAGGTAGTACATTGAGGTTCTTCATTTGCCATCCATGGTATTGAATTACGCATGTCATACTCCTGTGACTATGAAAATAACATAAAGAACCATTATCGACATCATAAAGATACAAATATACATAATAAATTCATAAACACTCACCAAATTTGTAGGGTACAATGGTGGATGACATTGGCTAGAAGGTAATGGAGGAGTAGGAACATAATTTTCTGCTGTAGCTAGTTTTCTGTTTACAACTAAGTGATTCCTGTATAATATAATGAACATCATGATATACAATTGCAAGCATTTCTTATAACAATCATGTCTATATAACAGTCATGACTAGTGTATATATAATAGTCATGACTAGTGTGTGTGTATAAATATATATATGTAGACTGTATTTTCTATTTAAAGCACAACTTTACCTTTGACAAAAGAGAGCTTGATGTTCGTTTCTTTTTAGCTAAAGCTTTCTCTAATGCACTTTTGATTCGTCTTCTTCCTCGACAAGTCTCTCTTTTCTTTACTCCTTTTGCTCGGACAACATTTACATCATCCAAACAATGAACACCATGAGCATTGATAATGGGAGAAGAGCCTTCATTTTTATCTTGCACTTGACCATCAATTTTTAAACTTAGCACGTCTTCAATCATCTTGCTCAAATTGTGTGCATAACTAAGGGCCATACTATATGCATCTTCATTTTCGGCAGCCCTAGATGATATCCTTGTAAATGTGTGGCACAAAGATCTATATCGAGAAGTTTGTTGCAACTTAGCATCCGCTTGAATGTCCCTCCCATGCATGTCTTGTACACTTTCAACTCTTGCCTTTCGTGTCCATCTTTTAAGAATATACTGATTAGGAATCTCTAGAATGCCCATGACCTCTCGAAGGATTTTTATGGCGTGACTGCACAAAATACCTTTCATCTCAAATAATCTACAACTACAAGAGATGTTTAAATCTCTTTTCCTCTTTACTTGTCGTTCTCTAAAGCCACCATAAGGTGAAAAAACTGTATACACAATATCTTCACCATGATTATCAATGTTTCTTATTTGTAAATCAAGAGACTCTCCATATTGCTTTTGAAATTCCTCAAATATTGATTTGGTATAAGTATCACCTGCTTGTTTAACCATCATAGCAGGAACTCTCACTTGTGGATTTTTATAACACAACTCATACTCAGCTTGGTACTCTTTATACCTTTTATCATTAAGCACCCTGTCAAAATGCATGAAAAATTGCAGCAAATTATGGTCTGAGTTCAGGTACTCTTTTATGCTAGCATTAAAGCACTCACTAAGTTGGGTGGTTTTTGCTCCTCCTGACCATGCCCATTTCACATATGTCATAGCCCATTTTTTCCTCACCTCATATATGGTTTTCAACCATGAGTTATCAAACACTTTGTACTCCTCAAGAATTGCATCCCAAGTAGCTTGAAATTCATCCTCCTCTTCATATTCATTCATAAGCTTTATAAGGATGTTTCTCACCCCATTGGAACCCTTGAATTTTAAATGCTTGATGGCATTTTGCATTATATGCCATGTGCAAAGCCTATGGTATGTGTCTGGCATCACAATTGGAATAGCTTTTGCCATTGCAGGATCTTGATCTGTGAAATTGGTTTTTGGAGCCTTCTTGGACATTGCCTCCAAAAATGTTTCAAATAGCCAAATAAAAGAATCAGCAGTTTCATCATACATCAATGCTGTCCCAAAAACTACAATCTCTCGATGGTGATTCAGTCCAACAAACACACCAAATGGGCGGCCTGCTCGGTTAGTTTTATAGGTTGTATCAAATGAAACAACATCACCGAAATGGCCATAGTCAATTATCATTCTAGCATCTGCCCAGAAAATATTAGTTATTAACTCCTCACTGTCCAATTGTATAGCATAAAAAAATGATGGATTTTCAAGTGTCTGATTTTGAAAATATTTCAACAAGCTGCCTGCTTCACCATATGCCAATTTGCTTTGCCTTTTTGATCGAAGATAGTTCTTTTGATCTATTTTTGTATACCCTAGAGACTCTCTTCCTCCAGCTTGCCTGCCCATTAACTCATATGTAGAACGAAGCGAGATCCCAGATTCTTCTGCTAAATCTACTTGAATAGCTTGTGAGCCATGTAATTTTCGTTGAGATGGTAGCATGTGTGCACACTCTGGTTTTACAAGAGGATGGTTGTGTTGCTCAACAAAATGATGTACAAAATACTTACCATTTGATCTATTAATTGAACTTGATAACCATTTGAGCACCGCACCTTGTCCTTGTCTCTGCTCTTGGGTTTTTAACCATGTGATCCCGCTTATCTTTAGATCGAAAACCCTCCTTCCAACAAAAATAAACTCTTGAAGTGACTTCATCTGTTGTTTTATTCTTGTTTTGGTTGTCTTTCCTTATGGAAAACCCTATTTTCCTCCCATAGTCATTATAAAAATTATAGGCTGTTTCTTGAGAATCGAACTCCATTCCACATCTTGGTTTCCAATCTAAATCACATAAATCATCATCTCTATCAATGTTGTCAGTGGTCGTTGAATTACTCATTTCAATTGGGATATCAGATAGTAGCATCTGCATTATAGAAAAACATGTATTGTGGATAGAACAACATATAAAAGAAAAGTCAGCAAGTATGAGAGCATAACAACTAAACATTACAAATAAAAGAACTCCAAGAAGCAAGTCACGACCTTGAAACATGAAAACTTCTTTCTTTTTTTTTTGGTCGAAACAATAAAAACGTATTCCTAAGATCTTTTATGACTTGTTGTATTGTAATGATTACAAACATGTATATATCCTTCAATTTGCTTTCTTGCCTATATTCTTTTACTAGGAATTCTGAGAAACTATACATAAAAAAAGCAACCCTTCTAAGAAAAAACCAAAAAAGCAAAATCAAAATCAAAATCGAATTCACAGTCTCATCATAACTATCTCACTTAGATTTGTATTCTATTTCTTAGATATCAAAGAGGATAAATCATATTGAGAGACACATATAAGTTACAATAAAGAAAAAAAAAGATATTCTTAGCACCCAAACACATATTCTAATAGAAAGAATTCATTGATTTATGATTGCAACCCATGTAGAAGAAATAGAACAGAGACATACCTCAAAAAGATCCAATAAAAAAAAAAATAAATTTAGAGTTGAAGAGAAAAAGGAAATATGCACTAGTTGAAGACTTAGTAGAGAAGCACTTGAAGCTTTGATGTCACGTTCGTACAGAGGAAAAAGTGAGAAGCCAAACGCGGGAAGCCAAAACGCCAACAAATTTTTTGTATTTTATCTGTATTGATGTGAAAAGATAAATAAAGATGCGCCTGAAAAATTATGGTAAGTGGGCCTTGCAAATATGGTGTTGTGATGATCATTGGATCCTCTCAATGACCAAGATCAAAAGCTTGGTACAAACCTGGTAGAGAGAGCTTGACAGAGGATCCTTATCCTAACCTTATACCCATAAACTATAATTGGTATTCTACAACCAAAACTATATACCCTAAGGGCCTAAACCATAAAGTCCTAAACCTATACCTTAAACTATAATAATTTTAGTATATAAACTATATAAACTATAAAAATTAACCCTAACTATAATAATTTTAGTATATAAACTATAAATTATAGTTCTGGATTTTTAATGAGTGTTGCTATTTACACAATTTCTTTTTTCTTTTTGCACACCATTTTTTCCATTTTTCTGTCAACACACTCTCTACATTCTTCTAAAATTTAGAATTTCTTTTTGTACACCCCTTTCATTACCAAAATACACATCTTCTAAAATACACCCACCACACCCAAACAATACACACCTGCCACCCAAAACCAGAGTTGATGATGGTGAGGACCGTGAGGTTGATTCCTGTCCACTATTAACGTTATTAGAAGGAACTGAAAATGAAGAAGGCTGTGGGTATAACAAATTACCATCTTTTTGCTTCAACCCATATGGAATTCTAGACATTTTAGGAGATGGGCAATCTCAAAAGCAAATATTTTTTATTAAGTTTTCATATTAGACATTGAATTCTTCAAGAAAATGCACAACTCAAAACACAATCTTTTTCCTTTTCTCTCCTTCCTCCGTTTCTTTTTCTGGATTTTCAACCCAGCACACCAACCCAGCCACCCACCCTGCAGCACCAACCCTCCCTTCATTCCTCTCCCCTTCTGCTAGCACCCACCCACCCACACCACCCCGCAGCAGCATGTGCGGCACCGGAGCCTCACCCTGCACCACCATGCGCAACACCCGAGCTCCAACCCTAACCCAACCTTTCTCTCTCTCTCTCTCTCTCTCTCTCTCTCTCTCTCTCTCTATCTCTTTCCTTCTCTCTCCTCCCTTCTTTCTCTCTTTGGCTTATCAACCCAGCCACCCCGCACCACCGCGCGCAACACACCCGTTCGACATTGGTCCGCTGAAAATGTCACACTCATTCGGCTTATGACTTTTGAATGATGTGAGTGTCGTTCGACGGATACCTACTGAACATCCAGGACCCGTTTGGCAAGTACCCGCCGAACCAGCTGCTTGGAAAAGATGGGTGAGGCTCGACATGTTATGCTCGGCGATGTCCGCGGTTGGGCACTTCTCCAGGGTGGAAGCTTGACGGTGACTAGTGGAAGCGAGAGAGGAGAACAGAGAACAGAGAATAGAAAGTGACGGGGAGAGAGAAGAGAACGTGAGGGAGGAGAGAGAAATATGAGGTGACCGGTGGTGGAAATTTAAAAAACCAGTATTAGAATATATATTATTTTTGCCTTTTTTATCCAAATACCACTATAGGGGGCTGTGCTCCCGTACCACTCAAACTTTTTTTTTTTTGCCAATTTACTACCTGAAGTTATCAATATGTGCGAATGTGGCACCTGCCATCTAATTCTGTCAATTTTTCTGTTAACTTAAAGGGTACTATTGTCAATTCATGTTATAGAATATCTAAAAAAAAAAAGAAAAATCAAATAAAACTCTAAACTTAAAAAAAAAAAAAATTCCAGCCAATCCACCCCCACCCTCGATGTGAGACCCCGTAAATTTTTTAAATTTTATTTGAAATTTATTATGAGATTTTAATAATTGATTTTAAGAAGTTGTGATTTTCAAAAATAGTTTGGAAATAAAAAATAATATTTTACCCTCTTAGAGAATTAGTACTCACTGAGACAAATCCGTATGATTTTTCGGTGATCTTTTTCGAGACCCAAGCTATTTTTAACGAATTTCACAAAAATAATATTTAATTATACTTAAGGGCAAACAAAGAAGTTTGAGAAAAAAGTTGATGATTTAACATAAATATGGATGGCAGGTGCCACATTAGCACATATTGATTACTTTAGGTAGTAAATTGGCAAGAAAAAAGTTTGGGTGGTATGAAAGCATATCCCTTATAGTCAAAGTGGTATTTGAGTAAAAAAGCCTTTATGTTTTAGTGGATAAACAGTTAACACAGCCATTAAACACCCAAAATTTAACTAATAATTGAACCACAGTGCTATTTAACATTGCCATTTTTATTGAAGGTGGGAATTAGAAACACACCAAAAGGGAATTCTTTGTTTCTTCTCCACTGGATCTCAATATGATCATCGGGTTTTAAGTCATGTAAACAATCAGAAACATGTTGGTTAGCAAAAAAAAAAAAAACAATTAGAAACATGAAACATATGTGCGAGAGTATCAATTAGAGCCGCTCTTAGTCTATTCCACGGTATATTCTCCTCCGCCCATATGGCGAATACCTGTAATATAAAGTCCATTTTCAGTTCAAGAGAAGGACCTACTTCAATTAAGGATAAGCTTTTCAAGCATCTAAATTCAGTTTTCAGTCCTAAACAAAGAGTTTCGGGGAGAGAGGAGAGGAGGGTGGTGTGGCTGGGTTGGAGTATTTTCACTAATTAAGTAAGGCTTAATTATTGATTACCACACAAAACTGTAATTCATTCTCACTTTGTCACCTGAAAGTTTTTTTGTTCTAAATTATCATCTGTAACTTACATTCGTGTCCCATTTTATAATGTGCCGTTAATGCTAACGTGGCGCGCTGGATGTGCGCCACGTGTCACATCTTTTCTTGTATTTTCTGATTTTTTTTATTTTCCTATTTTTATAAACTTTGAAAATTAATTAAAAATAGCTCCGAACTTAGAAAAATACACGGAAAATTCATATTGACTAGTACTAATTTACTATGGGGTTAAAATGTCAATTTTCCCTTTAAAAATTTCCATAAAATTTGGAAAGTCTAAATCTATTTTTAAAAAATTAAAATACTCTAGACTCTTTGAAAATTCATAGGATAATCTCCCGAACTCCAAACAATATGAGGTCTGCACCGTTAGTTTTCAAAAAAACTAACAATACCTTTCTCGTGAACACTTGCTACCTAAAAGACCTCTCGGTCTTAGAGGAAAATAAATTCTAGAAAAATTCTAGAATTTCTGTAAAGTCTTGAAATAATTCTCTAAAATAGGCTTTTAGTAATTTCCAAAATATTTTTGAGAATTTGTCCAAGAGTTTACGAAAATTCTAGAATTTTTTCTAGAATTTATTTAATAGAGGGAAATTAATTTTAATTTTTTAGAAATAAATTTGGACTTTCTAATTTTTTTTGGAAATTTTTAGAGTACAAATTAGTAATTTAACCTGATAGTAAATTAGTGCTAGTCAAGACGAGTCCGTAGGAATTTTTCGTGTATTTTTCTGAGTTCGGAGTTATTTTTAATTAATTTTTAAAGTTTATAAAAATAAAAAATAAAAAAATCAGAAAATAAAAGCAAAGATGTGACACGTGGCACATATCCAGCGCGCCAAGTCAGCATTAACGGCCAGGTCATCAATTTTAACGGAATTGTTGACGGAACAAGGTAAAATGAGACATGGATGTAAGTTACAGGTGTTAATCTGGGACAAAAAAAACTTTCAGTTGTCAAATTGAGAATGAATTACAGTTTTAAATGGGAAATCGATAATTAAGCCATTAAGTAATGAGGGTGTGCAAATAGCATAACTCTTTTTAATTAGTAATATTTTTATAATATATAAATTATAAATTATATAAAATATAAACTAGTAATATTTTTAGATTTTTTTACAATGATAATATTTAAATTGAAACCTAAAATAATATCTTAAAGTCCAAAAGAATAATATTTAAAATATATTTAATTTTATTAATTATTGGAGGGATAGTTTTTCGTGTTACATGGCTCCAAATCCTCCTAAGCCAGAAGATTTGCCAGAAGTATATAGGTATGTGACAAGGAATTTTCTGCTGATAAGTTTATGGCATTAATTTTATTCAAATTGCATATCCCTCTTGATGAATTAGATGGTGTGATCATGTTTTAAATTTTGGTAATTAAGGGGGACTCAATTCTTTGACCAGCTTAATGGTAGGTGTGACAGACAAAAATCTCACATCGGATCATATAAGATTTATAGGGATATATAGGCAGCATCACCTAACAAACTAGTCTTTTGAATTGAGCTAGTGGGCCCAATTTCTTATTTGATATTTGATGAGGGTGTTGTGTGTTCGAGTGAGGTCAAATGTCACAAACAAGAATCTTACATATATGGTATAAGAATGAGTTTGATCTGGGGTTTATATTTGGGTGAATAGGAAACATCTCTTAAAGCTAGTCTTTTGGCTTAAGTGACAAGCCCCAGCCTCTAATAGTAGGCCGTTTGAAATGAGGACTCTTCTGATAGCTTCTTACACTCATGAAGGTGTGCAAATACGTACTAATGCCAATATGACGATGTTAAAATGAAGTGTATATTGCTTTTCTGGGTTTCATCTTGTAGAGACATCCTTGTGGAGTACTCAAATCAAGTGATGAAATTGGGGAATTTATTGTTCGAGTTGTTGTCTGAGGCTCTTGGGCTAGCGGCAAGTCACTTGAATGACATAGATTGTAGCAAGGGGCTTATGATTTTAGGCCATTACTATCCTGCCTGCCCACAGCCAGAACTAACACTAGGCACAAGCAAGCATGCTGATAATGACTTCCTCACGGTCCTTCTGCAAGATCATATTGGTGGTCTCCAAGTTCTTCATCACAACACGTGGATTGATGTTCCCCCTGTGGCTGGGGCTCTAGTGGTTAACATTGGAGATCTTCTACAGGCAAGTAAGTATATATAATATATATATGTACCATTACTATGTTACTATGTCTATGTGGTAACAAAATATGGTGTTATTACTATGTTGCTATGTATCAAGTTCTTCAAGTTCGAAATTCACTATTGTCACTTTCAAATTCTTAATTCGATTTGGTTTTCTATATTGAATAACTTGCTTTTGGGATTCCAGCTTATATCAAATGACAGATTCAAGAGCGTAGAACATAGGGTGCTGGCAAACCAAAAAGATCCAAGTGTATCTGTTGCGAGCTTTTTTGCCACAGGAATGCTGCCATCGACACAACTCTACGGACCCATTAAGCAGTTGTTATCAGAAGACAATCCTCCAAAGTATAGGGAGACCTGAGGGACTATACAGCCCACTTCAGAGCAAAAGGCCTTGATGGAACCTCTGCCTTGAATCATTTTAATCTCTGAACATAGAATAGTGGAACAATGCGCATATGATGTCTATTAGTACAAGTGCTTTTGATAGTATTTGACATAAATAAATAAAAGTATTTTGGAGTTATAAAAACACTATTAAGTTGTTTTTTGATAAGCACTTATGAGGTGCTTCTTCAGAAAGCACTTCTAAGTGCCTTTATATGAAACACTAAGAATTTTTATAAAAATTTGTATAAAAATTTGTACGTGCTTTTAAACAAAAACGTTTTCAATAAAAACACTGCTAAGTAAAAAACACTTCTTAAAAAGCAGTACTTTACAGAGCCGTAGTGTTTTGTCCAAATAACAAAACAATAACATCACAGCCACTTACATTAGCTACTAACGTGTCTCTCAATTAGCCACGCAAATTGAAGGGGTTGTTCATTTTTTAATATAAAAGTGGCCATATGTTTACCAAATGCAACAAATTAATTATTGAGGTGACGACTAATCATGAATCCATGATTATGTAGAATTAAGGAGTGTTTGTTTAATTAATTAATTTGAGGCAGAGAAAGGAAACAGCATTGAAGATGGGAGAGGAAGAAGTGTATTCAATTTTCTATGAGGCACTCACTGTGCTCACGTCTCCATTTATTCATTGTATTCCAAAAACTGTTACATAAAGGACAGCAACCATATTGCTGAAACATTCCAAATGCGTGAGCCTATGAGCTCAGCACCACCAGTCATTTGGTGTCCTATGAGACACAGACATGTGTCCAATTTACATAAGAAAATATCTTGCTAATTAACTAACATAACTGCAATATTAATTAGCTAACTTAGTCTGTCAAATGCTTAAGCTCAGTCAACACTCCCTTCTAAGGATTTGGCAGACTTGACACCAAGCTTGCTTCTTAACCAACAGAACCTATCTTTGGCTAATGCCTTCGTGAAAATGTCTGCGAGTTGGTCTTCTCCTTTGCAGTACACCAAATCAACCACTCCATCATGAATAGCATCTCTTATGAAATGAAATGTCCTTTTTATGTGCTTTGACCTCTGGTGAAAGACAGGATTCTTAGACATTGCGATTGCAGATGTGTTATCACACAGTAGGGTAGTTGCTTCAACTTGTTCTTCTCCAAAATCTTGTAGGACAAATCTGAGCCAAATAGCTTGAGATGTGGCCTCTGAAGCACTCATATACTCTGCCTCTGCAGTAGAGAGTGCAACACTATGTTGTTTGACTGATGCCCATGAAAATGCACCACTCCCAAAAGAGAATGCATATCCTGATGTAGATCTCATATCATCCTTATCTCCACTCCAATCACTGTCACAATAGCCTATGAGAATGGCAGAATCTCCTTTCCTATACTGTATGCCATAGTCAATGGTTCCTTGCACATATCTTAACACCCTTTTAGCTGTTCCTAAGTGCTTAGCAGAGGGACAATGCATGAACCTAGCTAGCAAGCTTGTTGCAAACATAATGTCAGGGCTTGTGGCAGTTAGATATAACAAGCTTCCAACCAGTTTTCTGTATAAGCCTTCACCTGTAGGCACACTTCCATCTTCTTTCCTTAACTTTTCAGTTGTTGACAATGGGATGGACACAGGTTTGCAATCTTTTAGACCAAATTTCTCTAGCAAATTATGAGCATACTTTCTTTGGTGAATAAAAATACTCCCTTCTAGCTGGATCACTCCCATTCCCAGAAAATGATGTAGTAGACCAAGATCAGACATTTCATATCTGTTCATCATATCCCTTTTGAATTCCACTAGCATACTGTCATTGCTCCCTGTGTAGACAATGTCATCTACATAGATTGATACAATAAGTGTGCCCTGGCCTTCCTTGTTTTTAACATACAGAGTTGCCTCACTAGGACTTTTCTCAAAACCACATTCCAACAAGTAACTATCAATATTTCCATACCAAGCTCGTGGAGCCTGTTTCAGACCATAGAGGGCTTTGTGCAGTTTATACACTTTGTGCTCCTGATTCTTGACAACATAACCATCTGGCTGATCTACATACACTTCCTCCTCTAGAATTCCATTGAGAAAGGCTGATTTGACATCAAGTTGGAAAAGTTTCCAGCCATTCTTAGCTGCTAGAGCAATCAATGTTCTAATGGTGTCTAACCTTGCCACAGGGGCAAAGGTTTCATTAAAATCGATTCCTGGCTTCTGTGTATAGCCTTTAGCAACTAATCTTGCCTTATGTTTCTGAATTGTACCATCCAGATTAAGTTTGATCTTGTAAATCCACTTTACTCCCACAATAGGCTTGTCACTTGGTCTATCTACAAGCTTCCAAGTTTGGTTTTTCTCAATCATAGCAATCTCTTCTGACATTGCTTTCTGCCATGCTTGGTCTTTGACAGCTTCAGTGAAATTTTCAGGCTCAATTATACTAAACTTGCATTGAGCAAACACCTCATTGAGATTCTTCCACTTCTTTGGAGTATAATCATAGGTATCAGACATCACAATTTCATTTTCAGCTGTAGGAACTTCAACATCAGACCTTTTCATATTAGTTTCACCACTTGAGCCTTCTTCCAGTGGACTTGGACATGAGTTTTCAACACTTGTAGCCTCATTAGACACTCTTGGAGATTGCACAGGTGTTGCAGGTTCAAACTCACCTTCTGCAACATTGCTTGTCTGCTCTCTTTCCCAAGGTACTGTTATATAAACAGTTTCCTTAGAGTTCCAATCCCACAGTGAGTTTTCATCGAAAATCACACTTCTAGAGACAACAACCTTGTTCTTTTCCAGATCAAAAACTCTATAACCCTTCTCTCGAGTTCCATACCCCACAAAAATGCCTCTCTGACCAGTTTCATCAAGTTTCTGCCTATTTTGTGCAGGAACATGAGTAAAACATACAGAACCAAAGACTTTTAAATGTTTAACACATGGCTTCCTCCCACTATACTCCTCAAATGGAGTTTTGTTGTCTAAGGCATTTGTAGGACACCTATTCAATAGGTAGACAGCAGTATTGACTGCTTCTCCCCAAAAACTCTGTGGCAGCTTCTTTTCATGGAGCATAGTCCTGGCCATTTCCATTATGGTCCTGTTCTTCCTTTCAGCAATACCATTTTGCTGAGGTGAGTAAGCAACAGTTAATTGCTTCTCAATTCCCACCTCCTCACAAAATTTCTCAAAG
>QANW01010304.1:396984-631372 GCA_003254865.1 Dryas drummondii | reverse complement strand
TCCCATTTCCTTGATTTTCCTTTCCATTGCTTCTGTCCCTTCCTTCCTCCATCATGAGCATATGGCCTATTCTGTGTGTTTTGACCTTTTGGAGTGATGCTCATACTGGAAAATGCCTTCTCTGAATGTCCATCATCTTCTTCATGTCTATTCAATCGAAGCTCATAACTCTTCAAGGATCCAACAACTTCATGTACTGAAACTGAATTCAGATCACAAGTTCTTTCTAACACTACACACATTGGATCATAAATCTTGCATAAGCTGATAAGTACCTTTTGGACCATTCTCTGATGAGAGAGGATTTCACCATATTTCTCCATCTGGTTTGTTAAATCAAAGAACCTGGAAAAATAATCAGCAAGACATTCATTATCTCTCATTCTCATATACTCAAACTCTCTGCGTAGACCTTGCAATTTCACAGATCTAGCCTATTCATCACCATGATACTCCTCCTGCAATAGGTTCCAAGCTCCCTTTGCAGTTTCTTGATTTACAATTCGAGGAAAGATTTCTTTGGAGACTGCTCCTTGAATGATGCCTAATGCCTTTGCATCTTTCATGTGATGTTCTTCAAGATATGCTTCCATCTCTTCATCAACATCTACACCTTCAGCATGTTCTTCTTTCTTTGAACTTTTCTTTTTCTTTGATTCAGGGACTGTAATCCCTTTTTCTACTAGCTTCCACAATCCTTGTGACTTGAAGATAGTAATCATTCTGACTTTCCAATAATCGAATTCATTACCATCAAAGATAGGAGCTCGTAGCTCACCACCTCCAGAGCTTGCCATTGCAAACAGGAATCCTTGCTCGTTTCACTCTGTTTTTTTTTTCTTCACAAAAATCACGCCCCAGTACCCCTTGATCCTATCCTACGCTCTGATACCTTGTAGAATTAAGGAGTGTTTGTTTAATTAATTAATTTGAGGCAGAGAAAGGAAACAGCATTGAAGATGGGAGAGGAAGAAGTGTATTCAATTTTCTATGAGGCACTCACTGTGCTCACGTCTCCATTTATTCATTGTATTCCAAAAACTGTTACATAAAGGACAGCAACCATATTGCTGAAACATTCCAAATGCGTGAGCCTATGAGCTCAGCACCACCAGTCATTTGGTGTCCTATGAGACACAGACACGTGTCCAATTTACATAAGAAAATATCTTGCTAATTAACTAACATAACTGCAATATTAATTAGCTAACTTAGTCTGTCAAATGCTTAAGCTCAGTCAACAGATTAGACTATATTATTAAAAAGGTCAAAGATTCTCCTAGGCGGCCACAAAATATACCCTTTGGCGTCAACTTGCTCTATGATCTTTCCAAAAATACATACTTCCCTGTGGCTGTGAATCATCGCTAGCCTAAGATATCTACTGAAACTGTAAGGTTACCTTGCCACAAACCAATATGGTAGCTACCAACACAAATGAGGTTCCAATTCCCAACAGACAAAGTGAGCTAAAAGCTTTTGATGACACAAAGGAAGGTGTTAAAGGTCTTGTGGATGCTGGGATAACAGAGGTTCCTCAAATCTTCTATCAACCACCATATGACTCCATCAACAACACCTCTGCTACTTCAGAAGATCAAACCCAGTTTAGCATTCCGGTCATAGACCTCGGAGGCCTTGACAGTCAAAAAAACACNGACAGTCCAACTAAGCGCAAGGAGATTGTTGCAAAAGTCGGAGAGGCATCAGAGACTTGGGGATTCTTTCAGATTGCCAATCATGGAATACCTGTTGGTGTTTTGGAAGAGATAAAGGATGGGGTGCGTCGGTTTTATGAGCAGGACACTCAAGTGAAGAAAGAGTTTTATACTCGTGATCACTTCAGACCTCTCATCTACAATTGCAACTTTGATCTGTATACTGCACCAGCAACTAATTGGAGGGATACTTTTTTGTGTTACCTGGCTCCTAATCCTCCTAAGCCAGAAGATTTGCCAGAAGTATGCAGGTATGTAACAAGGAATTCTCGGTTGATGATTTATGGCATTAGTTTGATTCAGAATGCATGCATATCCCTCTTGATGAATATAGATGGTATGATCCAGGGCCGTCCCTGAGAATATATATTGGGACCTGTGCAAAAATACATAAATGGGCCCTTTCATTTCTTATAAAAAATGTATAGACATTATATTTTTTCAAAATTAAAGATTGTGTTATATGAATGAAGGGATCGGAAGTTAAGAAATGAGTGTTTTTATTATGCAAAATATTCTCAAAATAAAAAAGTTTGGCTTGTATTATTATTATTATTATCCGAAAAAAATGGCATGATTTTAGAAAGAAAAGCAGTTGCCTTTATATTAGACAACTTGCTATTTCATTAAGAGAACAAGTTAATTAATACATCAACATAGGTGTAACATTCTAAAGCATAAGACTAAAGCTACATGTAACCGGAAATCTAAAGAGATGAACTAATTAACAGGAAGAAGATAAATTGCAGCATAAGATATAGAAAAAGAAATCCAAAATTTCACAAATAGAGGAGGCTGAGAGATTGAGGAAGGGCCGAAGGCAATGGAAGCTTATAAAGATAAGGTCTGCAGAAAGCTCAAGTAACTAAGTAAAAATGGAGTTTGACCTCTATCTAAGGCAAATCATTATCAGTCATGAAGAGGAAAGAGTGGAGGGGGCCCTGTGCAGTTGCACGGGTTGCACGAGTTGCACACCCTTAGGCCGGCCCTGGTATGATCATGTATTAAATTTTGGTAATTAAGGGGGACTCAATTTTTTGACCAGCTTAATGGTAGGAGTGACAGACAAAACTCTCACATTGGATAAGAATCCCATATGAGAATTATAGGGATAGATAGGCAGAATCACCTAACAGACTAGTTTAGCCTGTGATAAATGGTATCAGAGTGGGCCCAATTTCTTATTTGATATTGATTTTGACGAGGGTGTTGTGTGTTCGAGTGAGGTAGAATGTCACGAACAAGAATCTTACATCGTATAAGAATGTATTTGATCTAGGGTTTATATTTGGGTGAATGGGCAACATCTCTTAAAAGGCTAGTCTTTTGGCTCAAGTGACAATCCCCAGCCTCTAATAGTAGGCTGTTTGAAATGGGGACTCTCCTAAAGCTTCTTACACTCATATGGAGGTGTGCAAATACGTACTAATGCCAATATCACAATGTTATTTTCTTTCCTCCCTAGAATAAGTATCATAGTAAAAATGAAGTGTATATTGCTTTTCTGTGTTTCATCTTGTAGAGACATCCTTGTGGAGTACTCAAATCAAGTGATGAAATTGGGGAAGTTATTGTTCGAGTTGTTGTCTGAGGCTCTTGGGCTAGCGGCAAGTCACTTGAATGACATAGATTGTAGCAAGGGGCTTATGATTTTAGGCCATTACTATCCTGCTTGCCCACAGCCAGAACTAACACTAGGCACAAGCAAGCATGCTGATAATGACTTCCTCACAATCCTTCTGCAAGATCATATTGGCGGTCTCCAAGTTCTTCATCACAACACGTGGATTGATGTTCCACCTGTGCCTGGGGCTCTAGTGGTTAACATTGGAGATCTTCTACAGGCAAGTATTTAAATATATATAATATATATATTTACCATTACTATGTTACTATGTAGTAACGTAATATGGTACCATTATTATGTTGCAATTTACGTATTGTTACCATTATTATGTTACTATGTATCAAGTTCTTCAAGTTTGAATTTCACTAATGTCACTTTCAATTATTAATTCAATTTGGTTTTGTATTTTGAGTTTTCTATATTGAATATCATGCTTTTGGGGTTCCAGTTAATATCAAATGACAGATTCAAGAGCATAGAACACAGGGTGCTGGCAAACCAAGTAGGTCCAAGAGTATCTGTTGCGAGCTTTTTAGCCACAGGAATGCTGCCATTGACACAACTCTATGGACCCATTAAGGAGTTGTTATCAGAAGACAATCCTCCAAAGTATAGGGAGACCACTGTGAGGGACTATACTGCCCACTACCATGCAAAAGGCCTTGATGGAACCTCTGGCTTAAATCATTTTAAGCTCTGAACATGGAATAGTGGAACAATGCGCATACGGTGTTTATTATCTATTAAATAACTTGGCATGAAAATTTCTGTATATTGTATTGGTTGTTGATAAACATTACTCTTTAGGCATACATTGTATTGGTTGTTTTGATTGTAATAATTATGATTGAACTACGTATTGCTCAAGTGTTTGGCAAAAATTTCCCGTTCTTAAAAAATTTGAAAAATAAAATTTTAAAGAAGATGATGAAGAGCTTGTTGAGATGAGAAGGTAAATCTATTTTGAGAAACATATTGTTTATAATCTGTTGTGGAATGGTATGACTTTTCATGTTACAAAGAGTTCAAGTGTTTTTTCAACGCTTCATAATCTCTCCATGCAGTGGTTAGAGAAAAATCTTTATGTTGCAAATTTAGTCTTTATATTTCCTCAATGAGTGTTTTTGGCCAAGATTTAAAAAATATGCAAATGAAATTTTAAAGAAGATGATGCAGAGCATGTTGGGAGGAGAAGGTAATCTATTTGAGAGAACCGAAAAGGGAGAAAAAAAAAAACAAGAGAAGAAAAAGAGAGATATTCGGGGCTGAATTAGGGGTGGGCATTTACTACCGAAATACCGAAATCGAACCCGTACCATACCGTACCATGTCAATGTTATACCGAAAAATAATACCAATTATATATCGTACCGATACCATACCGTACCGAGTCTAAATTACGGTATATGTATGAAACTTTCAATACCGTAAAATACCATACCGTACCGATATATTTTTAATTTAATTATTTAATATATTTTTAATTAAGTGTTGTCATATTAGTGGCTATTTGGGCAAGTCTATAGACTATAATAGACTTGCCCATAACGAATTTCCTATTCTAGTATAATCCCTAAATCTCCAAGTACTAAGTAGTGTTTATTGCTTGTAACAACTACTATTGTGTATTTGTCTTGGTTGTTTGTAATAAGCCATAAGGCTTAAGTACTAACTATCATTGTGTATTTGTGTTGACTGCTTGTAATAAGCCATAAGGCTTAAGTAGTACTATTGTTTTTGACTGTTTGTACTTTGTAATAAGCCATAAGGCTTAACTATTTTGGCTTTGAGGACTGTCAGGTTGAGTTTTGTTTTATCTTTTGGTTGGGAAAAAGTATTTCTTTTTTGTTGTTAAATATTGTTTTTTGACAAAAAAAGAAAGTTTAAAATGTTGGTACATACCGAAACCATACCGAACCATACCGAATTCATAAAACACTGATATGATATGTTACCAGTTTTAAAAATGTCTATATCGTACCGAATAAAAATTTCGGTATGGTATTGGTATGTGGCTCATACTGTATCATACCGTACCGTGCCCACCCCTAGGCTGAGTGGTGCTCTGCACTTTTTCCATTTGATGGTATATTCTGTTTTTCACACACTAAAGTAAAATCTCTTTAGAAAATGTTTATGCATAGTTTGTTGAAAGCGTTTCTGTTTAGAAATACCTACAAATTTTTAACAAGTGTTTCATGCAAAAGCATTTAGAAGTGATTCTTGACAAAAACCACTTAAAAAAACTTTTATATATTTTTACCAAACGCTACAAAAAAATGTTTTTATTACTTTGAAGCACTAAATTTAGCAGTAATAAAAACAGTGCCCAAAGAGGATTGCTTTCTTACTTGAAGTTTAGGCAGCAATAGAGTTTTGTCCAAATAACAAAACATCAGAACCACTTATATTAGCTACTAAAATAGACTAAATTAAGGTGTCTCTCAATCAGCCATACAAACTTAAGTTGTCAAAAGACTAAATTGGACATATGAAGTAAAATATCTAAAATATAACAGGAGATTAACATTTAACACCTCGTTCACCAGTCACCACTGATTAAGAATATACATTTCCAGTCTGAACCATATATTTCTAGTGTAAAGTGTATCCACTAAAGTAAGGATACCTTGCCACAAACCAAGATGGTAGCTACCAACACAAATGGGGTTCCAATATACCAGCTGCTTGAAGCCGAACTACGACAGAAAAAGTGGGCTAAAAGCTTTTGATGACACAAAGAAGGGTGTCAAAGGCCTAATAGATGCTGGGATAAGAGAAGTCCCTCAAATTTTTCATGAACCACTATATGACTCCACCAACAACACCTCTGTTACTTCAGAAGATCAAACCCAGTTTAGCATTCCAGTCATAGACCTCGGAGGCCTTGACAGTCGAACTAAGCGCAAGACACTCATGGAATACCTTTCGGTGTTGTGGAGGATATAAAGGATGGGGTGCGTGGGTTATATGAGCAAGACACTCAAGTGAAGAAAGAGTTTTGTACTCGTGATCACTTCAGACCTGTGGTCTACAATAGCAACTTTGATATATATATATATATGCGCATAAATTCAATTTAAACATATAACTATGTATACTATTTCAACGGGGTCCACGAACTTTTAAATATTTCGAATATATACCTGATTTATTATGTAAATTGAAAAATGAAATTGCGTCCATCAATTTATTGAGAGATCAGTTAAATGTCAGCTTTGCTTTTGCTAACAGGGATTAATTGGCGACGTAGCACAAACTCAGCATACATTTCCCGCCAAATGAGCAACACATGTCCACTTGACACGAACTCACACATTCATCACTTCTTTCCCGCTCGTCGAACGCTCTCCTGACCATTTAGTCTCCCAAAGACATCACGTTTTTCCCCAAATTTGAATATAAATCCCTCACTTGTGTTCAACGAGCGAGAAAGAGATGATGAGTTTGTAGACCCGTGTCAAGGGTTAGGTGGACCCGTGTTGCTCATTTGGCGAAAAATGAGCGACATGGGTTCACCTAACCCCTGACACGGGTCCACAAACTCTCTCTCTCTCTCTCTATTATTATTATTAATAAATTGTGGGTCTGTGTCGCTCATTTGGCGGGAAATGTTTGCTGAGATAGCGCTACATCGCCAAGTAATCTCGGTCAGCAAAAGCCAAGCTGTCATTTAACTGATCTCTCAACAAATCAATTGACAGAAATTCATTTTTCAATTTAGATAATAAATCGGGTGTATATTTGAAATATTTTAAAATTTATGAACCCCGTTGAAATAGCTTATATAGTTATGTGTCTAAATTGAATTTATGCCATATATATATATATAGTGCACCATCAACTAATTGGAGGGATACTTTTTTGTGTTACATATGGCTCCCAATCCTCCTAACCCAGAAGACTTGCCAGAAGTATGCAGGTATATATGTGACAAGCGATGAAACTCCTATATTTCTCTGTTGGTAAGTTTATGACACTAGTTTGATTCAGAATCCATATCCCTCTTGATGAATTAGATGGTTTGATCTTGTATTGACTTTTGGTAATGGGCTAATTACATTTACCATCTCAAACTATGACATATTTGATGTTTTGCTCTCTAGACAAAAATTTTTGACACTTTAATCCCGAAGCATAAGTCCATTAAATATCTTACCCCAAAACCATTAAAAAATTAAAATTCTCCATTATTTATGCACACATGGCGCCATGATATCATTTTTGGCTTCAATTAATGAGTAACATGAAAATGCCCTCAGACAAAAGATCACTTGGTGCCAACGTGGTGCAACGTGGACAAAACTAATGGAGAACTTGATTTTTAATGATTTGGGATAAACTGTTTAACAAATTGAGTTTTGGGTAAAGCGTAAAAAATTTAGTCTTAGAGGCAAACTGTCAAACATGGTATAGTTTGAGAGTGACATCTGTAATTAACCCTATGATAATTAAGGGGGACTCTACAATTTGACAAGCTTAATGGTAGGTGTGATGGACAAAAATCTCATCTGTGATTTATATAGATAGGTAGGCAGCATCACCTAACAGACTAGTATATTTTGAGTTGAGGGTCAAAACTTAGCCCTTGTCAAATGGTATTAGAGTATGACGTATATGGCTGCGACTAGGGTGTTGCATGTTTGGGTGGGGATAAGTAGAAAGTCAAAAACAAGAATTTCACACAGAATAAGAATGGGTTTGCTTTGGGGTTTATATATGGGTGGATAGACAACATCTCTTAGAATTGGTTTATATTTGGGATCTCAGGGGCAAAATGTCAAACATGATATAGTTTATGATGGTGTCTATAATTAGGGGGACTCAATACTTTGACAAACTTAGGTGTGATGGACAAAATCCCACATTGGATAAAAAATCTCATAGGGATTTATATGGATCAATAAGTAGCATACTATCCACTAGATCAAATGATTATTGGTGATGATTCTATACATTGCATGCACACAAACAAATATAACAATTCACAAATTTATACTTTCATATGAAAAATTGAATCAGTCAAAATAGAAGGAGGTAAAGACGAAAAGAACTCGACCAAGTTGGGCTGAGTTATTACTTACTAGCCAATTTGGAGGCCTGCGCTTTGAAATTATCAGCCAATGGTCTCAATCAAAATCTAGTTCGACCTTTGTGCCCAGTTTCTCATCCGGAGCCCAAATTAAAACTTGGGCTAGGTTTAGTTTGGCTTGTTAATTGTTGAGTTGGTGTAACCGTGTGGCACTCTAAATTTTAATGATTTTGGTTTAAAAGTGCTACTAAATCAATTAACTAGTTTAGTTCTAATTCCCATATTTTGAAACTCAAAGTGTGGTATCAATCCACAAGTTTAATGAAAAGTTATTTTACTATATACATTGTCTATTTGTTGTGCACTTATTTTACTCTATAATTGTCTATTTGTTATGCACTTATTTTATTCTCAAGTGTTAGGTTTTTGTGCACGAATTTCTTTATGTTTGGAATTCGAATATGAAATTGTTACAGTAGTTCATAGGTATAATTTCAAAACTTTTCCAATTGGTTTCACTCGATTTGGACCAGTATATACAAAGATAGCATTTTTGACCATATGAATAGTGTTTAGCCAAAATTAGTTTTCTGGTGTGAGATTCTACTATTCAAAAACCCTATTTGCACAATTTAATTTTCTCTGAAATTTTTTATACATGTGTGTTAACATGTTTAATAACCTTCTGTGAAAAATCTTGTTAAAATTTTTTTTGTACAATTTTATAAAAATGACAAAGCAAACACTGCTTTTTACCTTTTTTAGAAACTAAATTGGTACAAAACTAAAAAGTCTTGTTTTAAAAGCTTTTTGGTTTATAATGATATAATCTATGGCTAGAAAAGTTTCATTTCACCCCTAAAGATGTTATAAAGACAGAAAGGGACCTGCTTTCAAATAATCATGATTTAGGTTGTTAAACCTCATGTTTTGAACTAAAAAGCTTTATGCAGACTACCTCTTTCAGGAACAGAGCCAGAATTTAGAACTCGAGGGGGCTAAACTAAAAAAAACCTCGACGGTCTTAGAAAGTTTCATTAATAAATAAAAAATACACCTAGTTAGGAGGACATAGTGAGCCAATTTTAACCCAAAATTTCTTTAAATATTACTTGTCTGAACAGTTAACCCAAGATTAATAGGGTGCCGCTATTCAGACCCAATTTTTTTATTAGTAACCCCAACAATTTAATGCCATATTAATTTTCAATTTTATTATAATATAAATTGGCAGTTGAGGACAAACATTTAATTCAAAATTTTTTAAAATTCCAGTAGCTTCCTCCCCATAATTGCATACATTGACCAATATGTCCGGCATGGTCCTTCCTTCACTGTTCCCACCTAGAAGATGTTAGATTAAAGGTTTATTTACTATTTCACTCCCTGTAAGTAACTTCTAATCTAAATTTACCCCTTAAAATTTATTTTGTATCACATTATCCCCTGAAACTAATTCTTGTTTATCACTTTATTCACTTTCTATTTTTACAAACTTTAGAAATTAATTAAAAATAGCTTCAGACTCAGAAAAATATACGAAAAATTTCTACAGACTCGTCTTGACTAGAACTAATTTACTATAGGGTCAAATTACCAATTTTCCATCTGAGTGTTTACATAAAATTAAAACACTCTAGAATTTTTGGAAATTCATAAGATAATCTCTCGAACTCCAAAAAATACGAGGCTTGCATCGTTGGTCTTCTAAACAATAACACTACCTTTCTTGTGAACACTTGCTACCCAAAAGACCTCTCGGTTTTAGAGGAAAATAAATTTTCCTCTATAAAATAAATTCTAGAATTTCCGTAAAGTCTCGAAAGAATTCTCTAAAATAGGTTTTTGGTAATTTTCAAAATATTTTTTAGAATTCATTCGAGACTTTACGAAAATTTTAGAATTTTTATAGAGAGAAATTTATTTTAATTTTCTAGAAATAAATTTGGACTTCCAAAATTTTCTGGAAACTTTCGAAGGGTAAATTAGTAATTTGACCTCATATTAAATTAGAACTAGTCAAGACGAGTCCGTATGAATTTTTCATGTATTTTTCTAAGTCTGAAGTTATTTTTAATTAATTTCCAATGTTTATAAAAATAGGAAGTGGTCAGACAAAGTGATACACGAGAATTAGTTTCAGAGTGTAATGTGATACAAAATAAATCTTAGGGGGTAAAGTGAGACTTAAAGTTACTTTTAGAGGGCAAACTAGTAAATAAACCTAGATTAAAATACACAAAATCATATAGGGGTTTAGAGCTCTAGCAAATCCAAATGACCAGGGGATACGTATGTTGAATTTAAATTTGCTGCAAGCATGTAACAATATATTCCTTCCATTTCCCATCAAAATAAGAAATGCAATGTTATTTTGTCATAAGTATACCACTTTATGAACAAAAAAGAAGTGTACGTCCTAGTACACAAAGGGTATACAACGAGGAGCACATAAAAAAGAAGCAACGATAGGCGCTTTATGGCCAGTGGGGATGAAGGACCGCGACTGCAGGCGGCGGGTGAAGGGGCGGCAGCTTCAAGGGCTGATTCTAGTGGTGATGTGGTTGGGGTTGGGAGATGGTGTGATGATGTTGGGGTTTGGCGTGTATGTTAATTGGATATAGTAAGTAGAATTAATAGGTGTTATGTTAGGTTTAGTTGTTGGGTTTTAATGATGATGGTTTAGGAAAACATGTTGGGTATACTAATAAGTTTTAATATTTTTTAAAATGAATGTGAGTGTAAAGAGTGTGTTGGAGCTACTGATAAAAAAATTGAGTCCGAATAGCGGCACCCAAATTAATATATTACTTTTTGTTGAGACCATTAATATTATAATTTGTAAACAACAATAATCATTATTAAAATATTTTTGTCCTTTTTCCACTTTCAAAAAATTAAGTTTTAAAACTTATTACTTCCTAGGGAATATTATTCGGACCTTTTTGTCATGGCCTGGACTATTCAAAGAGTAATGCTATTCAAAACTTACAAATTCAAGGGATTGTTCATTTTTATATAAAAGTGGACATGTTTAACAAATAATGCAACGAATTAAATATTGAAGTAATGACTAACTGTGATTAGATTATCTTATAAAAAGGTATTCTACAAAACATGAGGTATTAGTGGAAGAATATTGTTAAATTCACCAAATTTGTTAAATACATAGTGTAATTATGTTAATGATGTAACATTGTTTTATTTATTTAAATTTGAACCCATTTTATACATAATTTATTTATGATAAATAAAATATTAACATGTATACCCACACATAATAATCCAATTTGCTCAACACGTTTAGTAATTATAACACTATTGCTAGTGGAATAAATGAACAAGTTGACGTGCTATTGAAATAAGTTCAAATCTACTTGGCCAAAAAAAAAAAAGTTCAAATCTAAAAGGCTATTCCTAGTTGGCTAGTTTAGTAATTAACTCTTAAAAAGGTCAAATATTCTCCTTAGGCGGCCACAAAAAATTATATATCCTTTGGCGTCAACTTGCTATATGATCTTTGCAAAAATACATACTTCCTCGATCTGTGTGTGTGTGTGTATCATAACTAGCCTAAGATCTCCACTGAACTGTAAGGTTACCTTGCCACAAACAAATATGGTAGCTACCAACACAAATGGGGTTCCAATTCCCAACAGACAAAGTGAGCTAAAAGCTTTTGATGACACAAAGGAAGGTGTTAAGGGCCTCGTCGATGCTGGGATAACAGAGGTTCCTCAAATCTTCTATCAACCACCATATGACTCCAACAACAACACCTCTGCTACTTCAGAAGATCAAACCCAATTTAGCATTCCAGTCATAGACCTCGGAGGCCTTGACAGTCCAACTAAGCGCAAGCAGATTGTTGCAAAAGTCGGAGAGGCATCAGAGACTTGGGGATTCTTTCAGATTGCCAATCATGGAATACCTGTTGGTGTTTTGGAGGAGATAAAGGATGGGGTGCATGGGTTTCATGAGCAGGACACTCAAGTGAAGAAAGAGTTTTATACTCGTGATCCCTGCAGACCTCTCATCTACAATAGCAACTTTGATCTGTATAGTGCACCAGCAGCTAATTGGAGGGATAGTTTTGGGTGTTACATGGCTCCTAATCCTCCTAAGCCAGAAGGTTTGCCAGAAGTATGTAGGTATGTGACAAGGAATTCTCTGCTGATGAGTTTATGGCATTAGTTTGATTCAGAATACATATACCTCTTGGTTAATTAGATGGTATGATTATGTATTAAATTTTAGTAATTTAGGGGGACTCAATTCTTTGACCAGCTTAATGGTAGGTGTGACAGGCCAAAAATCCCACATCGGATAAGAATCTCATATGAGTTTATGGCATTAGTTTGATTCAGAATGCATATCCCTCTTGATGAATTAGATGGTATGATCATGTATTAAATTTTGGTAATTCAGGGAGACTCAATTCTTTGACCAATTTAATGGTAGGTGTGATGGACAAAAATTCCACATTGGATAATTAAAGGAGACTCATATATATGAGATTTATAGGAATAGACAACATTACCTAACAGACTAGTCTTTTGAGTTGAGCGTTAAAGTTTAGCCTATGACACATTGTATTAGAATGATCCCAATTTCTTATCCGACTTGTGGGTGTTGTGTGTTCAAGTGAGGGTGTTATAGGGATAGGCAACATCACCTAACAGATTAGTCTTTTTTAGTTTGATCTGGGCTTAATTTATATTTGGGTGAATGAGTAACATCTCTTACAAGGCTAGTCTTTTGGCTTAAGTGACAATCCCCAGCCTCTAATAGTAGGCCGTTTGAAATGGGGACTCTCTTAAAGCTTCTTACACTCATATGGAGGTGTGCAAATACGTACTAATTAATTAATGCCAATATGACAATGGTATTTTCTTTCCTCCCTAGAAGTGAAGTTTGATTTTCTTCCAAGAATAAGTATCATAGTAAAAATGAAGTGTATATTGCTTTTATGTGTTTCATCTTGTAGAGACATCCTTCTGGAGTACTCAAATCAAGTGACGAAATTGGCAAAGTTATTATTCGAGTTGTTGTCTGAGGCTCTTGGGCTAAAGCCAAGTCACTTGAATGACATAGATTGTAGCAAGGGGCTTATGGTTGTAGGCCATTACTATCCTGCCTGCCCACAGCCAAAACTAACACTAGGCACAAGCAAGCATGCTGATTCTTCCTTCCTCACGGTCCTTCTGCAAGATCATATTGGTGGTCTCCAAGTTCTTCATCACAACAAGTGGATTGATGTTCCCCCTGTTCCTGGGGCTCTAGTGGTTAACATTGGAGATCTTGTACAGGCAAGTATATATATATATATGTACCATTACTATGTTAATATGTGGTAACAAAATATGGTACCATTATTATGTTGCTATGTACGTATTGTTGCCATTACTATGTTACTATGTAACAAGTATGTTCTTCAAGTTTAATGTCACTTTCAAATTCTTAATTCGATTTGGTTTTGTATTTGGAGTTTTCTATATTAAATAACATGCTTTTGGGGTTGCAGTTGATATCAAATGACAGATTCAAGAGCGTAGAACACAGGGTGCTGGCAAACCGAGTAGGTTCAAGAGTATCTGTTGCGAGCTTTTTAGCCACAGGAATGCTGCCATCAACACAACTCTACGGACCCATCAAGGAGTTGTTATCAAAAGACAATCCTCCAAAGTATAGGGAGACCACTGTGAGGGACTATACTGCCCACTTCAATGCAAAAGGCCTTGATGGAACCTCTACCTTGAATCATTTGAAGCTCTGAACTTGCGCATATAATGTCTATTTTCTACTAAATAACTTTTGCTGAGTAGGGGTTGGATATAGGTTTACTGCTTACAGCAAGTTTAGATTGTATCCCATGGCCAACTCTAGCTCATCAATTGATCTATACTAATAAAGAGAATGCCTTTTAAGCTCTGAACTTTGAGATAGCAGAACAATGTGCATATGGTGTCTATTTTCTACTAAATAACTTGGCATGAAAATTTATGTACATTGTATTGGTTGTTAATTATAATATTACCCTTTAGGCATACATTGTATTAATTGGTTGTTTTGATTGTAATAATTATGATCGAACTACGTATTGCTCAAGTGTTTTAGCAAAGATTTCCTGTTCTTAAAAATATGCAAATGAAATTTGAAAGAAGATGATGAAGAGCTTGTTGAGATGAGAAGGTAATCTATTTTGAGAAACATATTGTTTATAATCTGTTGTGGAATGATATGACTTTTCAATAAAAGTTACATATCTGTTATGAACCATATATTTTTTTTTTTTTTGGTCAATGGTGATTCATTCAAACCCAAAACCGGGGAAAAACAGAGAAGGAGGGCCCAAGGCCTAACGTCGATACAAAAGAGGAAAGTAACGACATAAAAAGGAAAGAACGGAACAAAAAGGAAAAATAGGTAGGGGAACCAGATTCAGCTTTGGATTCGCTTCAAGAGGAGAAGAGGCATGAAAGTGTTTTGCAACCCCACCACAGAGGGAGCCGAGGGGGTCGTATGAGGGTGAGGGAGATGCTGTTCACCATGGGGGGTTGCAGTAGTTTGAAGAAATTCAAGGGCTGCTGCATCTGCTCGTCTTGCGGTTTCCATTGGGGAAGGATCCTTTGCTTGATAGATAAAACAACAACGCTCTTTCCAAATTTCCCAACAAAGGAAGGAGACCATGGTAAGGGTTTGCTCGTGATCCGCCTTTGGTGTACCTGCACAAGTGGTTAGTTCAAAAAACCAGTTTGCCAAGTTGTAGCACTATTGTGATTTGTGGTGGACTCTGTAAGAGTGTAAGTGAGACAGCTTGAGAACCATGCCCCTCTAGCCCAGGGGCATAACAGTAACACATGATTGTTTCCGGGCCTTCACCACACACACAACACAAGGGGGAGTTCAAACACCTCCTCCCAAAAAGGTTACTAAAAGTAGGCAGGATATTGATTAATCGAATTAATTATACTTATACTCTTTGAAGTTTATTGTCTTTTCACATATACCCTCTGAGATTTTAAAAATTACACATACACATTTTGAGGTTTCAAAACTATTGCATATAACCCTTTACAAGAGAAAAAAATAAATAAACAAAAAAGAAAATACTTGTATTGAGGTTGGACCTTACACCTTGAGTAATCTTATTAGACTATTTAACCCCTTATCATGTATTTTTGCATAATTTCTCATCATTTTTCGTCTCATTATAGGGAGTTATACGTAACAGTTTTAAAACCTCATAAGGTATATGTGTAATTGTTAAAACCTCATATAATGTATGTGAAAATACGATCAACCTCAAAGGATGTGTGTTTAATCCCCTCCACAGGAAAGCACGAATTTTTGGGAGGGTCTTGAGAGCCCAAAGATGGTTCCAAACTAGTGAGTTAATTTGTTGGGAAGAGCTCGGATTTCTTGGGATAGATCAGAAGTCCATCCCCCCACTATATTTTGAGGGCACAAAAAGTCCTAAGATTTCCAGTGAATTTTCCTTTTTTCATCTTCCTCCTGACCCCACCAGAACTTAGCAATGTGGGCATCAATTTCATCGCATAAGGACTTAGGAAATTTAAAACAGTGCATAGGGAAAGTGGGGATTGCTAAGGCAACCGCCTTGATAAGAGCTTCTCTGCCTGCATTATTAAGAGTTTTTTGTTTACACCCATGCAATTACTCAAAATTCTGTCTTTAACAGAAGCCAGTGCCTGCTTTTTAGACCGACCCCAAAGGGTGGGGAGGCCTAAGTAGCGGCCTGGGTCAATCGTAGGATTCACTGACAAAATAGAGCCCAAACCTCTTCTAACAACTTCCGGGGTATTGGGAGAGAAGAAAAGGTTTGATTTATAGAAATTGATACTTTGTCCAGAAGCCGAGCTGTAGGTATCCAAAAGCCCTTTGAGCCTTAAGCAGTTTTGATTTGATGCTTTGAGGAAGAGTAAAGAGTTATCTGCAAAGAAGAGATGTGAGAGGACTGGCCCAATAGATGACAGTGCTTCAGAGACAAAGAGGAACAGATAAGGGGAAAGCGAGTCTCCTTGCCTCAACCCTCAGCTAGGGCGAAAAGGGCATCCATTCTTCCCATTTATGTTGACCCTAAAGGACACCGTTTGGATGCATTCCATTATCAAACTCACCCATCTTTGGTCAAAACCCATCTTAAGTATGGAGGCTTCAAGAAATCCCATTCGACACGGTCGTTGGCCTTATTCATATCAAGTTTAAGGGCCAATTCGAAAACACCCCCAGATTTCTTTAACTTTAAATGGGGGTAGGCTTCGTGGGCAACCAGAATATTATCTTGGATTTGACGATCAAGAACAAAGGCACTCTGGTTGGGGGAGATGATATTAGCAAGGATCATCTTTAGTCGATTTGCCAGGAACTTAGCAAGGATTTTGTACGAATAATTGCAGAGGCTAATAGGCCTGAACTGAGTCACTGCTTCCGGGTCGAAGATCTTGGGGATAAGCACAATACTGGTTTGATTCAGTTCAGAGATAAGAGAGCCACCGTTAAAGAAATCAGCGGCAGCATGTTGGATAGTCTCTTGAAGGATGGGCCAGAATTGCTTGTAAAAATATCCTTGAAAACCATGAGGGCCTAGGGCCTTAAACGCACTCATCTGAGTGGCCGCATCAAGGACTTCATGGGCCTCAAAAGGGCGGAGCAAATCCAAATTCATTTAGGCCGTGACAACATGGGGTACCTTGCCACAAACCAATATTAGTTTAATTCAAATTGCATATCCCTCTTGATGAATTAGATGGTGTGATCATGTTTTAAATTTTGGTAATTAAGGGGGACTCGATTCTTTGACCAGCTTAATGGTAGGTGTGACAGACAAAATTCCCATATTGCATCATAAGAGATTTATAGGGATATATAGCCAGCATCATCTAACAAACTAGTCTTTTAAGTTGAGCTAGTGGGCCCAATTTCTTATTTGATATTTGATGAGGGTGTTGTGTGTTCGAAGGAGGTTAAATGTCACAAACAAGAATCTTACATATATGGTATAAGAATGAGTTTGATCTGGGGTTTATATTTGGGTGAATAGGAAACATCTCTTAAAAGGCTAGTCTTTTGGCTTTAGTGACAAGCCCCAGCCTCTAATAGTAGGCCGTTTGAAATGAGGACTCTCCAAATAGCTTCTTACACTCATGAAGGTGTGCAAATACGTACTACCGCCAATATGACAATGTTATTTGCTTTCCTCCCTTTTTGATTTTCTTCCAAGAACAAGTACCACAGTAAAATGAAGTGTATATTGCTTTTCTGTGTTTCATCTTGTAGAGACATCCTTGTGGAGTACTCAAATCAAGTGATGAAATTGGGGAAGTTATTGTTCGAGTTGTTGTCTGAGGCTCTTGGGCTAGCGGCAAGTCACTTTAATGACATAGATTGTAGCAAGGGGCTTATGATTGTAGACCATTACTATCCTGCCTGCCCACTGCCAGAACTAACACTAGGCACAAGCAAGCATGCTGATAATGACTTCCTCACGGTCCTTCTGCAAGATCATATTGGTGGTCTCCAAGTTCTTCATCACAACACGTGGATTGATGTTCCCCCTGTGCCTGGGCTCTAGTGGTTAACATTGGAGATCTTCTACAGACAAGTAAATATATATATATATACCATTACTATGTTACAATGTCTATGTTGTAAAAAAATATGGTGTTACTACTATGTTGCTATGTATCAAGTTCTTCAAGTTCCAATTTCACTAATGTCACTTTCAAATTCTTAATTCGATTTGGTTTTCTATATTGAATAACTTGGTTTTTGGGTTCCAACTTATATCAAATGACAGATTCAAGAGCGTAGAACACAGGATGCTGGCAAACCAAAAAGGTCCAAAAGTATCTGTTTCGAGCTTATTTGCCACAGGAATGCTGCCATCGACACAACTCTATAGACCCATTAAGGAGTTGTTATCAAAAGACAATCCTCCAAAGTACAGGGATACCACTGTGAGGGACTATACTGCCCACTTCAGAGCAAAAGGCCTTGAATCATTTTAATCTCTGAACATGGAATAGTGGAACAATGCGCATATGGTGTCTATTAGTACAAGTGCTTTTGATAGTGTTTGGTATAAATAAATAAAAGTATTTCGGAGTTATAAAAACACTATTAAGTGGTTTTTTGGGAAGCACTTATGAGGTGCTTCCTCAGGAAGTGTTGGAATTTGATCAGATACCTTGTTGAAATTTTGATCAACAAAGCTCTGATAACTTGTTGGAATTTTGAAGACTTGATACCAAGTTGGAATTGCTAATTGATACCAAGTTGAGATTTATGACCTGTAATTCAGTATCTAATCACTAGTTTATGAAAGAAAAGAATTTGTATAAAAGATCTCAACTCAAGGTGTGATGATCCATTGTCATCTAGAGCTCATGGAGGATTGATTTTTCATATATCATCGATCGCGATTATCGATTGTTATGTGAAGCTTAGGACAAGTTCCTAAGTCTACAACATAAAGATCTGAACTTACAGTGTGATGATCCATTGTCATCCATAACTCATGGAGGTGATGATCTATTGTCATCTACAACTCATGAAGATGATGATCCAATGTCATCTACAGCTCATAGTGTATCTCTGTCTATGTCTAACTGATACAATATCATCTAAATGATATTTATATCAAGTTGCATAAAGCACTTGAAAACATAAATATTTTGAGGAGGTTTATCTCAGCCAATTACATGAGCTTGAGTATGAAACTTTTCTACTTAGATTTCTTAACAACTAAGGAAGTATAAAGAGTTTTAATACAAAATATCTAATGGTAATGATCTCAACCATCAATTGTGAGCTTGAGTGTCAAACCATCTAACGTGTAAGTCAAAGCATAAAGTAAAACAATAAAAGATATTTTCTGTCAAAGTTGACTTAACAATCGATTGTAGTGTCTTGACGATTGATTGTTCTCTTAACTTCCAGTTTTCTAGAGAAGTTGGCTTGAGCCACATTTTTCAAAACTTTTGCCTTTGTGTTAATATCAGTTTAGACATTAACTTTAACAGGAAGTACTTCTAAGTGCTTTTATATGAAATACTAAAAATTTTTATAAAAATTTGCATGTGCTTTCGAACAAAAACGTTTTCAATAAAAGTACTACTAAGTAAAAATACTTCTTAAAAAGCAGTACTTTAGAGAGTAGTAGAGTTTTGTCCAAATAACAAAACAATAACATCACAGCCACTTACATTAGCTACTAACGTGTCTCTCAATTAGCCATGCAAACTTTAAAGAGTAATGCTATTCAGTATTCGGAACTTACAAATTGAAGGGGTTGTTCATTTTTTAATATAAAAGTGGTCATATGTTTACCAAATGCAATGAATTAATTATTGAGGTGACGACTAACTTTGATTAGACAATATTATTAATTTGTGGCAACGAAATCGATCTTTGACCTCTTAAAAATCAAAGATCGATTCTCCTAGGCGGCCACAAAGATATATCCTTTGGCGTCAACTTGCTCTATGATCTTTCCAAAAATACATACTTCCTCTGTGGCTGTGAATCATCGCTAGCCTAAGATTGTATTCTAAAACAAGAATTTCCGATACACTAGCCCGGTCTTTTAATTGAACCTTGTTACATATTGCTATGTCAGGTTCTCTTTTCCTTATAATTGTCAATTGTTAATTTCTAGGTAAAAGCAGCTGCATGTGTTACTGCCACAAAATTAGTTGAAGTTTTTTCTGATCGGCAGTCCAAATTGTAAGGTTACCTTCCTCTCTGTGTGTGTGAATCATATCTGGCCTAAGATCTCCACTGAAACTGTAAGGTTACCTTGCCACAAACCAATATGGTAGCTACCAACACAAATGGGGTTCCAATTCCCAACAGACAAAGTGAGCTAAAAGCTTTTGATGACACAAAGGAAGGTGTTAAAGGTCTTGTAGATGCTGGGATAACAGAGGTTCCTCAAAATCTTCTATCAACCACCATATGACTCCAACAACAACACCTCTGCTACTTCAGAAGACCAAACCCAATTTAGCATTCCAGTCATAGACCTCGGAGGCCTTGACAGTCCAACTAAGCGCAAGGAGATTGTTGCAAAAGTCGGAGAGGCATCAGAGACTTGGGGATTCTTTCAGATTGCCAATCATGGAATACCTGTTGGTGTTTTGGAGGAGATAAAGGATGGGGTGTGTCGGTTTTATGAGCAGGACACTCAAGTGAAGAAAGAGTTTTATACTCGTGATCACTTCAGACCTCTCATCTACAATTGCAACTTTGATCTGTATACTGCACCAGCAACTAATTGGAGGGATACTTTTTTGTGTTACCTGGCTCCTAATCCTCCTAAGCCAGAAGATTTGCCAGAAGTATGCAGGTATGTGACAAGGAATTCTCTGCTGATGATTTATGGCATTAGTTTGATTCAGAATGCATATCCCTCTTGATGAATATAGATGGTATGATCCAGGGCCGTCCCTGAGAATATTGGGACCTGTGCATGCAAAAATACATAAATGGGCCCTTTCATTTGTTATAAAAAATGTATAGACATTATATTTTTTCAAAATTAAAGATTGTGTTATATGAATGAAGGGAAGTTAAGAAATGAGTGCTTTATTATGCAAAATATTCTCAAAATAAAAAAGTTTGGCTTGTATTATTATTATTATTTGAAAAAAATGGCATGATTTTAGAAAGAAAAGCAGTTGCCTTTATATTGGACAACTTGATATTTCATGAAGAGAACAAGTTAATTAATATATACATAAACATACATGTAACATTCTAAAGCATAAGACTAAAGCCACGTGCAACTCGAAAGCTAAAGAGATGAAATAATTAACAGGAAGTAGATAAATTGCAGAAGCCATGTACCGAAAGAAGCTGCCCAATTGAAGCCGATAAAGCATAAGATATAGAAAAAGAAAACCAAAATTTCACAAATAGAGGAGGCTGAGAGATTGAGGAAGGGCTGAAGGCAATGGAAGCTTGTAAAGATAAGGTCTGCAGAAAGCCCAAGTAACTAAGTTAAAATGGAGTTTGACCTCTATCTGAGGCAAATCATTATCAGTCATGAAGAGGAAAGAGTGGAGGGGGGCCTTGAATGTGGGGGACCCTGTGCAGTTGCACGGGTTGCACACCCTCAGGGCCGGCCCTGGTATGATCATGTATTAAATTTTGGTAATTAAGGGGGACTCAATTTTTTGACCAGCTTAATGGTAGGAGTGACAGACAAAACTCTCACATCGGATAAGAATCTCATATGAGATTTATAGGGATAGATAGGTAGAATCACCTAACAGACTAGTCTTTTGAGTTGAGTGTCAAAGTTTAGCCTGTGATAAATGGTATCAAAGTGGGCCCAATTTCTTATCTGATATTGATTTTGACGAGGGTGTTGTGTGTTCGAGTGAGGTAGAATGTCACGAACAAGAATCTTACATCGTATAAGAATGTGTTTGATCTGGGGTTTATATTTGGGTGAATGGGCAACATCTCTTACTAGTCTTTTGGCTTAAGTGACAAGCCCCAGCCTTTAGTAGTAGGCCGTTTGAAATGGGGACTCTCCTAAAGCTTCTTACACTCATGTGGAGGTGTGCAAATACGTACTAATGCCAATATGACAATGTTATTTTCTTTCCTCCCTAGAATAAGTATCATAGTAAAAATGAAGTGTATATTGCTTTTCTGTGTTTCATCTTGTAGAGACATCCTTGTGGAGTACTCAAATCAAGTGATGAAATTGGGGAAGTTTGTTCGAGTTGTTGTCTGAGGCTCTTGGGCTAACGGCAAGTCACTTGAATGACATAGATTGTAGCAAGGGGCTTATGATTTTAGGCCATTACTATCCTGCCTGCCCACAGCCAGAACTAACACTAGGCACAAGCAAGCATGCTGATAATGACTTCCTCACGGTCCTTCTGCAAGATCATATTGGTGGTCTCCAAGTTCTTCATCACAACAAGTGGATTGATGTCCCACCTTTGCCTGGGGCTCTAGTGGTTAACATTGGAGGTCTTCTACAGGCAAGTAAATATATATATGTACCATTACTATGTTACTACGGAGTAATGAAATATGGTACCATTATTATGTTGCTATGTACGTATTGTTACCATTATGTTACTATGTAACAAGTTCTTCAAATTTAATGTCACTTTCAAATTCTTAATTCGATTTGGTTTTGTATTTTGAGTTTTCTATATTAAATAACATGCTTTTGGGGTTGCAGTTGATATCAAATGACAGATTCAAGAGCATAGAACACAGGGTGCTGGCAAACCAAGTAGGTCCAAGAGTATCTGTTGCGAGCTTTTTTGCCACAGGAATGCTGCCATTGACACAGCTCTACGGACCCATTAAGGAGTTGTTATCAGAAGACAATCCTCCAAAGTATAGGGAGACCACTGTGAGAGACTATACTGCCTACTTCAATGCAAAAGGCCTTGGTGGAACCTCTGCCTTAAATCATTTTAAGCTCTGAACATGAAATAGTGGAACAATGCGCATACGGTGTCTATTATCTACTAAATAACTTGGCATGAAAATTTCTGTATATTGTATTGGTTGTTGATAAACATTACTCTTTAGGCATACATTGTATTGGTTGTTTTGATTGTAATAATTATGATTGAACTACGTATTGCTCAAGTGTTTTGGCAAAAATTTCCTGTTCTTAAAAAATTTGAAAAATAAAATTTTAAAGAAGATGATGAAGAGCTTGTTGAGATGAGAAGAAATTCTATTTTGAGAAACATATTGTTTATAATCTGTTCTGGAATGGTATGACTTTTCAAGTTACAAAGAGTTCAAGTGTTTTTTTTAAAAGCTTCATAATCTCTCCTTGCTGTGGTTAGAGAAAAATCTTTATGTTGCAAATTTAATCTTTATATTTCCTCAATAAGTGTTTTTGGTAAAGATTTCCTGTCCTTGAAAATATGCAAATGAAATTTTAAAGAAGATGATGCAGAGCATGTTGGGAGGAGCAGGTAATCTATTTGAGAGAACCGAAAAGGGAGAAAAAAAAAAAAGTCGAGAAGAACAAGAGAGAGATATTTGGGGCTGAATGGTGCTCTGCACCTTTTCCATTTGATGGTATATTCTGTTTTTCACACTCTAAAGTAAAATCTCTTTAGAAAATGTTTATGCATAGTTTGTTGAAAGCGTTTCTGTTTAGAAATACCTACAAATTTTTAACAAGTGTTTCATGCAAAAGCATTTAGAAGTGATTCTTGACAAAAACCACTTAAAAAAACTTTTATATATTTTTACCAAACGCTACAAAAAAATGTTTTTATTACTTTGAAGCACTAAATTTAGCAGTAATAAAAACAGTGCCCAAAGAGGATTGCTTTCTTACTTGAAGTTTAGGCAGCAATAGAGTTTTGTCCAAATAACAAAACATCAGAACCACTTATATTAGCTACTAAAATAGACTAAATTAAGGTGTCTCTCAATCAGCCATACAAACTTAAGTTGTCAAAAGACTAAATTGGACATATGAAGTAAAATATCTAAAATATAACAGGAGATTAACATTTAACACCTCGTTCACCAGTCACCACTGATTAAGAATATACATTTCCAGTCTGAACCATATATTTCTAGTGTAAAGTGTATCCACTAAAGTAAGGATACCTTGCCACAAACCAAGATGGTAGCTACCAACACAAATGGGGTTCCAATATACCAGCTGCTTGAAGCCGAACTACGACAGAAAAAGTGGGCTAAAAGCTTTTGATGACACAAAGAAGGGTGTCAAAGGCCTAATAGATGCTGGGATAAGAGAAGTCCCTCAAATTTTTCATGAACCACTATATGACTCCACCAACAACACCTCTGTTACTTCAGAAGATCAAACCCAGTTTAGCATTCCAGTCATAGACCTCGGAGGCCTTGACAGTCGAACTAAGCGCAAGACACTCATGGAATACCTTTCGGTGTTGTGGAGGATATAAAGGATGGGGTGCGTGGGTTTTATGAGCAAGACACTCAAGTGAAGAAAGAGTTTTGTACTCGTGATCACTTCAGACCTGTGGTCTACAATAGCAACTTTGATATATATATATATATATAGTGCCCCAGCAACTAATTGGAGGGATACTTTTTTGTGTTACATATGGCTCCCAATCCTCCTAACCCAGAAGACTTGCCAGAAGTATGCAGGTATGTGACAAGGGATTAAACTCTTATATTTCTCTGCTGGTAAGTTTATGACACTACTTTGATTCAGAATCCATATCCCTCTTGATGAATTAGATGGTTTGATCATGTATTGACTTTTGGTAATGGGCTAATTACATTTACCATCTCAAACTATGACATATTTGACATTTTGCTCTCTAGACAAAAATTTTTGACACTTTAATCCCGAAACATAAGTCCATTAAATATCTTACCCCAAAACCGTTAAAATATTAAAATTCTCCATTATTTATGCACACATGGTGCCATGATATCATTTTCGGCTTCAATTAATGAGTAACATGAAAATGCCCTCAGACAAAAGACCACTTGGTGCCAACGTGGTGCAACGTGGACAAAACTAATGGAGAACTTGATGTTCTAATGATTTGGGATAAACTGTTTAACCAATTGAGTTTTGGGTAAAGCGTAAAAAATTTAGTCTTGGGGGCAAACTGTCAAACATGGTATAGTTTGAGAGTGACATCTGTAATTAACCCTGTGATAATTAAGGGGGACTCTACAGTTTGACAAGCTTAATGGTAGGTGTGATGGACAAAAATCCCACATCAAATAAAAATCTCATCTGTGATATATATATAGATAGGTAGGCAGCATCACAGACTAGTATATTTTGAGTTGAGCGTCAAAACTTAGCCCTTGTCAAATGGTATTAGAGTATGACGTATATGGCTGCGACTAGGGTGTTGCATGTTTGGGTGGGGATAAGTAGAAAGTCAAAAACAAGAATTTCACACAGAATAAGAATGGGTTTGCTTTGGGGTTTATATATGGATCAATAAGTAGCATACTGTCCACTAGATCAAATGATTATTGGTGATGATTCTATACATTGCATGCACACAAACAAATATAACAATTCACAAATTTATACTTTCATATGAAAAATTGAATCAGTTAAAATAGTAAGAGGTAAAGACGAAAAGAACTAGTAAGAGTTAAAATAGTAAGAGTTAAAATAGTAAGAGGTAAAATAGTAAGAGGTAAATATGAATAGTGTTTAGCCAAAATCAGTTTTCTAGTGTGAGATTCTACTCTGCAAAAACCCTATTTGCACAATTTCATTTGCTCTGAAATTTTTTATACATGTGTGTTAACATGTTTAATAACCTTCTGTAAAAAATCTTGTTCAAATATTTTTTGTACAATTGTATAAAAATGGCAGAGCAAGCACTGCTTTTTACCTTTTTTAGAAACTAAATTGGTACAAAACTAAAAAGTCTTGTTTTAAAAGCTTTTTGGCTTATAATGATATAATCTATGGCTAGAAAAGTTTCATTTCACCCCTAAGGATGTTATAAAGGCAGAAAGGGACCTACTTTCAAATAATCATGATTTAGGTTGTTAAACCTCATGTTTTGAACTAAAAAGCTTTATGCAGACTACCTCTTTCAGGAACAGAGCCAGAATTTAGAACTCGGGGGGAGGGGGGCTAAACTTAAAAAAACCTCGATGGTATTAGGAAATTTCATTAATAAATAAAAAAGATACACCTAGTTAGAGGGATATAGTGAGCCAATTTTAACCCAAAATTTCTTTAAATATTACTTGGCTGAACAGTTAACCCAAAATTAATAGGGTGCCGCTATTCAGACTTAATTTTTTTATTAGTAGCCTCAACAATTTAATGACATATTAATTTCCAATTTTATTCTAATATAAATTGGTAGTCGAGGACAAACATTTAATTTAAAATTTTTAAAAATAATCAATTTAAATTATATCCAACACTATTACTGTACCCAACAATATCTTAATTCATTTCTCCAACATCTCTACACACCGCTCATCGGTAACAAAACCCTAAACTTCATTACACTTACATTCTCTATATCAAGGCAAACAAGCTTATCTTGACAATTCCATCTGTGCCATCCACACCAATCAGCTTTCCAGTGGCAATGTGACCCCATGATCTTGATCTTATCATTTTTTCCTCGGTACAACCACCTCTGTTTCATTAGGAAATACCGTTACTGTTTCACCATTGCCACCCGAGCCAAGAGCTGAACCACAAATCGTCTTTTTAGTATCTAAAGTAAAGGTGATGTGCTTAAAAACAGTAATTACTTCGGAGATAGACATACATCGTAACAAGATCATTCTAAAGAGCAACATCAACTAGAATTTCAATTATCTTTGTATTTCGTGATCATAGAAATGTGAAAAATAGGAACGCGATTTAAGGACATACCGGGAGCACTTGTCTGACAATTCCAGTAGCTTCCTCTCTGTATATAATTGCATACATTGACCAATATGTCTGGCATGATCCTTCCTTCATTGTTCCCACCTAGAAGATATTAGATTAAAGGCTTATTTATTATTTCACTCCTGTAAGTAACTTCTAATTTAACTTCACCCCTAAAATTTATTTTGTATCACATTATTTCCTGAAATTAATTCTCGTCTATTACTTTACTCGTTTTCTATTTTTACAAACTTTAGAAATTAATTAAAAATGGCTCTAGACTCAGAAAAATATACGAAAAATTTCTACGGATTCGTTTTGACTAGTACTAATTTACTAGAGGGTCAAATTACCAATTTTTCATCCGAGTGTTTCCAAAAAATTAAAATACTCTAGACTCTTTGGAAATTCGTAGGATAATCTCCCGAACTCCTAAAAATACGACGTTTGCACCGTTGATCTTTTAAACAATAACACTACCTTTTTTGTGAACACCTGCTATAAAATAAATTTTAGAATTTCTGTAAAGTCTCGGAAGAATTCTCTAAAACAGGTTTTTGGTCATTTCCAAAATATTTGAAAATTCGTCTGAGACTTTATTGAAATTTTAGAATTTTTATAAAGGGAAATTTATTTTAATTTTTTAGAAATAAATTTGGACTTCCCAAAGTTTCTGGAAACTTTTAGAGGGCAAATTGGTAATTTGACCCCATATTAAATTAGAACTAGTCAAGACGAGTCCATAGGAATTTTATGTGTATTTTTTTAGTCCGGAGTTATTTTCAATTCATTTCCAATGTTTGTAAAAATAGGAAGTGGTCGGGCAAAATGATACACGAAAATTAGTTTAAGAGGATAATGTAATATAAAATAAACCTTAGGGGGTAAAGTGAGACTTGAAGTTACTTTCAGAGGGCAAACTAGTAAATAAGCCTAGATTAAAATACACAAAATCATATAGGGGTTTAGAGCACTAGCAAATCCAAATGAGCAGGGGATACGTATGTTGAATTTAAATTTGCTGTAAGCCTGTAACAATATATTCCTTCCATTTCCCATCAAAATAAGAAACGCAATATTATTTTTTCATAAGTATACCACTTTATGAACCAAAAAGAAGTGTATGTCCTAGTACACAAGGGTATACAACAAGGAGCACATAAAAAAAAAAAAAAAAAAAAAAAAAAAAAAAAAAAAGGAGCAACGATAGGCACTTTATGGCCGGTGGGGATGAAGGGCGGCGACTGCAGGCGGCGGGTGAAGGGGCGGCAGCTTCAAAGGCTGATTCCGATGGCGATGTGGTTGAGGTTGGGAGTTGGGAGATGGTGTGATGATGTTGGGGTTTGGCGTGTTTGTTAATTGGGTATAGTAAGTAGAATTAATAGGTGTGATGTTAGGTTTAGTTGTTGGGTTTTAATAAGGGTAGTTTAGGAAAACATGTTGGGTATACTAATAAGTTTTAATATTTTTTAAAATGAACGTTGGTATAAAAAGTGTGTTGGGGCTACTGATAAAAAAATTGAGTCTGAATAGTAACACCCAAATTAATATATTACTTTTTGTTGAGACCATTAATATTATAATTTGTAAACAACAATCATCATTATTAAAATATATATTTTTGTCTTTTTTCCACTTTCAAAAAATTAAGTTTTAAATCTTATTAGGGTTAAATACAAAAATGGTCCACGAACTTTATATTGATTCTTAATTTGGTGCACTAACTATAAAAAGTGTCAATTTGGTCCACGAATTTTTCAAGTTGTACCAAAGCAGTACAAACGTTAACTTCTATTCAAAAATTAACGGAATTAGTTACATGAAAATATGATGAACGGACTGAAATGCCTTTGAAAATGTGGTCACTTGCTATGCACATGACTAGTTTCCGTTAAATTTTTTGATGAAAGTTAACGTTTGTACTGCTTTGGTACAACTTGAAAAATTCACAGACCAAATTGACATTTTTTATAATTAGTTAACTAAATTGAAATGCACTGTAAAGTTTGTGTACCATTTTTGTATTTAACCTAACTTATTACTTGCTAGGGAATATTATTCGGACCTTTTTGTCATGGCCTGGACTATTCAAAGAGTAATGCTATTCCAAACTTACAAATTCAAGGGATTCATTTTTTTATAAAAGTGGACATGTTTAACAAATAATGCAACGAATTAAATATTGAAGTGATTACTAACTGTGATTAGATTACCTTATGAAAAAGTATTCTAAAAAACATGAGGTATTAGTGGAAGAATATTGTTAAATTCACCAAATTTGTTAAATACATAGTGTAATTATGTAAATGATGTAAATGATGTAACAATGTTTCATTTATTTAAATTTGAACCCATTTTATACATAATTTATTTATAATAAATAAAATATTAACATGTATACCCACACATAATAATCCAATTTGCTCAACAAGTTTAGTAATTATAACACTATTGCTAGTGGAATAAATGAACAAGTTGACGTGCTATTGAAATAAGGTCAAATCTAAAAGGCTATTCCTAGTTGGCTAGTTTAGTAATTATCTCCTAAAAAGGTCAAATATTCTCCTTAGGCGGCCACAAAAAATTATATATCCTTTGGCGTCAACTTGCTATATGATCTTTGCAAAAATACATACTTCCTCGATCTCTGTGTGTGTGTATCAAAACTTCCCTAACTCCTTTGAAAAAATTGAAACCCTTCGAGAAGAATTGAAAATGGCAGCAAACAGAAGGGTACTTTGTAATTAGCTTTTTTTTATTTATATATATAAGTGGTCATATGTTTACCAAATGCAACGAATTAATTATTGAAGTGATGACTAACTGTGATTAGACTATCTTATAAATACAGTATTCTAAAAAACGTGAGGAATTAGTGGGAGAATATTGCTAAAAGTCACCAAATTAATTTGTTTAATATATCCTTTGGCGTCAACTTGCTCTATGATCTTTGCAAAAATACATACTTCCTCTGTGAGTGTGTGTGTGTGAATCATATCTAGCCTACAGTACGATCTCCACTGAAACTTGTAAGGTTACCTTGCCAAAAACCAATATGGTAGCTTCCAACACAAATGGGGTTCCAATTCCCAACAGACAAAGTGAACTAAAAGCTTTTGATGACACAAAGGAAGGTGTTAAAGGTCTTGTAGATGCTGGGATAACAGAGGTTCCTCAAATCTTCTATCAACCACCGTATGACTCCAACAACAACACCTCTGCTACTTCAGAAGATGAAACTCAGTTTAGCATTCCGGTCATAGACCTCGGAGGCCTTCACAGTCCAACTAAGCGCAAGGAGATTGTTGCAAAAGTTGGAGAGGCATCAGAGACTTGGGGATTCTTTCAGATTGCCAATCATGGAATACCTGTTGGTGTTTTGGAGGAGATAAAGGATGGGGTCCGTGGGTTTCATGAGCAGGACACTCAAGTGAAGAAAGAGTTTTATACTCGTGATCCCTTCAGACCTCTCATCTACAATAGCAACTTTGATCTGTATACTGCACCAGCAACTAATTGGAGGGATAGTTTTGGGTGTTACATGGCTCCTAATCCTCCTGAGCCAGAAGATTTGCCAGAAGTATGCAGGTTTGTGACAGAATTCTCTGCTGATGAGTTTATGGCATTAGTTTGATTCAGAATGCATATCCCTCTTGATGAATTAGATGGTATGATCATGTACTAAATTTTGTTAATTAAAGGAGACTCAATTCTTTGACCAACTTAATGGTAGGTATGATGGAAAAAAATATCCCACATCGGATGATTAAGGTTGACTCATATAAGATTTATAGGGATAGACAGTATCACCTAACTTAGAGTTGAGTATCAAAGTTTAGCCTATGACAAATGGTATTAGAGTGAGCCCAATTTCTAATCCAAATGTCATTAGAGCGAGCCAATTTCTTATATGATATATATTCAAGTGAGGGTGATATAGGGATAGGTAGCATCACCTAACCTAAGAGGCTAAGAGACTAGTCTTTTTGGGTTTATTTGGGTTAATAGGCAACATCTCTTAAAAGGCTAGTCTTTTGGCTTAAGTGACAAGCCCCGGCCTCTAATAGTAGGCCGTTTGAAATGGGAACTCTCCTGAAAGCTTCTTACAGTCATATCAAGGTGTCCAAATACGTACTAATGCCAATATGACAATGTTATTTTCTTTCCTCCCTAGAAGTGAAGTTCGATTTTCTTTTAAGAACAAGTACCATAGTAAAACTGAAGTGTATATTTCTTTTTTGTGTTTCATCCTGTAGAGACATCCTTGTGAAGTACTCAAATCAAGTGACGAAATTGGGGAAGTTATTGTTCGAGTTGTTGTCTGAGGCTCTTGGGCTAAGGCCAAGTCACTTGAATGACATAGATTGTAGCAAGGGGCTTATAGTTATAGGCCATTACTATCCTGCCTGCCCACAGCCAGAACTAACACTTGGCACAAGCAAGCATGCTGATTATGACTTCCTCACGGTCCTTCTGCAAGATCATATTGGTGGTCTCCAAGTTCTTCATCACAACACGTGGATTGATGTTCCCCCTGTGCCTGGGGCTCTAGTGGTTAACATTGGAGATCTTCTACAGGCAAGTAAATATATATAATATATATATATGTACCATTACTATGTTACTATGTCTATGTGGTAACAAAATATGGTGTAATTACTATGTTGCTATGTATCAAGTTCTTCAAGTTCTAATTTCGCTAATGTCACTTTCAAATTCTTAATTCGATTTGGTTTTCTATATTGAATAACTTGCTTTTGTGGTTCCAGCTTATATCAAATGACAGATTCAAGAGCGTAGAACACAGGGTGCTGGCAAACCGAAAAGGTCCAAGAGTATCTGTTCCGAGCTTATTTGCCACTGGACTGCTGCCATTGACACAACTCTACGGACCCATCAAGGAGTTGTTATCAGAAGACAATCCTCCAAAGTACAGGGAGACCACTGTGAGGGACTATACTGCCCACTTCAGAGCAAAAGGCCTTGATGGAACCTCTGCCTTGAATCATTTGAAGCTCTGAACTTTGAGATAGCGGAACAATGTGCATACGGTGTCTATTTTCTACTAAATAACTTGGCATGAAAATTTCTGTACATTGTATTGGTTGTTAATTATAACATTACCCTTTAGGCATACATTGTATTGGTTGTTTTGATTGTTATAATTATGATTGAACTACGTATTGCTCAAGTGTTTTGGCAAAGATTTCCTGTTCTTAAAAATATGCAAATGAAATTTGAAAGAAGATAATGAATAGCTTGTTGAGATGAGAAGGAAATCTATTTTGAGAAACATATTGTTTATAATCTGTTATGGAATGATATGACTTTTCAATAAAAGTTACAAAGATTTCAAGTGTTTTTTCTAAGCTTCATAATCTCTCCCTGATGTGGTTAGAGAAAAAAGGGAAAAAAATAAAGAAGAGAAGAATAACAGAGATATTTGGGGCTGAATGGTATTCTGCACCTTTTCTATTTGATCGTATATTCTGTTTTTCACACTTCTGTCTAAAGTAAAACCCCTTAAAAGCGATTATGCCTTTTGTTAGAAAAGCTTCTGCTTAGATTACTAACAAAACATCACAGCCACTTACATTATCTACTAACATGTCTCTCAATCAGCCATACAAACTTGTCAAAAGACTAAATTAGACATTGGAAGTACTATATCTAAATTATAACAGGACATTAACATTTAACACCTCGCTCACAACTGATTAAAACTATATTCTTCGTAAGAATATACATATCTGTTCTGAACCATATATTTCTAGTGTAAAGTATCCACTAAAGTAAGGTCAAAGATTCTCCTTAATTAGGCGGCCACAAAAACATATCCTTTGGCGTCAACTTGCTCTATGATCTTTGCATAAATACTCACTTCTTGTGTGAATCATATCTAGCCTAAAATATCCATTGAAACCTAACTTGGCACAAACCAATATGGTAGCTACCAACACAAATGGGGGTTCTTATTCAGTGGCGGATCCAGAAACCTTCTGCTATGGGGCAAGATTAAGAAGCGGCAGTCGCCAAATGACGAAGCAAGGCAGCAAGCAGGCCAGCAAGGGGCGTCGCACCGCGAGAGAGAAGTAGCCAAGCAGCCAAGCAGAGCAGGCGTCGGCGCGGGTAAAGGAGCAGACTTGGTTTCAGACTTTCAATTTCTGTCGTTCTGTCATCTGTGTGGCTGGTACTCAGACTTGGTTTAATTAACTTGCCACAACGACGTCCTTTTGGCAAGTTTAGAATTCAAAAAACAAAATACGCATCTCATGTGACAGTTGACAGTTGACACCTTCATCTTCCTCACCAATCTGTTCAGCTGTTCTTCATTTCTCTCTTAGCCATTTTCACAAACACTTGCTTCTCTTGCCCCTCTGCCTGCCACTGCTGCCAATAACACCCAATCTTCATGGGATCAAAAATTTCTCTCAAGCCCAGCAATTCTGGGTTCATGGGGTCAATTGACCCATTGTAGATCCGCCCCTGTTCCTATTACCAACAGAAAAAAGTGAGCTACAAGGTTTGATCTGTATAGTGCACCAGCAACTAATTGGAGGGTTACTTTTTGGTGTTACATTACATGGCTCCCAATCCTCATCAAGTAATCCAATCCCTAGCTTGCTTGTATATATAAAACACCAATCCCCAACTTGAGAAATAGCTAGACATACAGCCATACTTGCATATTGTATAAAGCTCAATCTCTCTATCAAACTCTCTGTCAATTGTCATGGTTTGCCCGGCTCCTCGATCAGCCTCTACTTCGTCCAATATCACCATCACCATCCATAGAAACAATAGGTCATCACGATTCTATGAGAATAGGCATCCTTTTTGTAATCATTCTTATAGTCGTCATCGTCACATTATTTTGTTGTCAATGGAACATATTCAACATCTTGTCCTGTGTATCAGGTTTCATGATCGTGATCCAACTCATCTTCTTAGGCTCTTAGCTTGTTTCTCCGCTCAAAATCCTAGAGTTAAAACCGGCACCAATTTTGTTTACCAACTTTTTGATTTCTTGGTTTGTCTTAATTAAACCTTAAAATACATCTTCATCAATAATGAGAGACAACCAATCGTACTCCTCCATCCAGAGTACGTCTTTATCCTATCTCACCTTCCCACCTTCCCACCTCTTAAACTTTTGTACCACAAATCTGTTCCTTTGGCAGAATCTTTCACTCTATTTTTCTCTGTTTTTAATTTCACTGCTGGGTTTATTAAAAGAAAAAATAATCAGAGATGAAATTGTAATTGATTGGAGGGACATTTTGTATTGTTTCATGGATCCTGAGCCACTTGATCCTCAAGAATTGCCTGTGGTTTGCAGGTATTATACCTTAGAATCTTGCATGATTTTAGCAATGGAAAAACTTGTGGGTAATGGGGTATACCCCCTTGCTGTCATAATAAATAATTACATAACTAGTAACTAGTATGGAAGGTAATCTTCTGCCAGTAAGGGGTTATATCCTCGTTACACACCAGTTTTCTTTATTTTTTTATTTGGAAATTAGAACTTGATTGATTCAAGTTGGTGGATGATTTTCTTATCGAATTAGCAGAGACATAACAATAGAATACTCTGACTAGGGCTCACCAAATAGCCCAAGGCCCGAAGCCCACCCGAAGCCCGCCCGGCCCATTGGGCCCGAAGCCCGATTTGGCCCGACATTTGGGCCAGCCCGGCCCGGCCAGAAAATTTCTTGGGTTGGGCTTGGGCCATCCCCTTGAAGCCCACGGCCCGCCCAAAGCCCGGCCCGCTTAGGCCCACCCAAAGCCCGGCCCGAAGCCCAAAGCCCAAAGCCCGTTTAATATCTTCAATAAAAAAAAAATATAAGATTTTGGCTATGTTATGAAATGAACTTGAGACCTCATAGAACAAATTTCAACTCTCAACCAACTGAGCTGACTAGTTTATTTGTCTAATTTGTGAATCATAACATATTTAATAGGTTTTTCATTTGTTTACTCTAATAAATTATTAATATGCTTATTAAGTTATTATATAATTCTATAATGTTAGTAAATAGTAATAGTGTAAAGTGTAAACTATACTATGTAATACCATAAATAATAAACTTTGAAAATTATATACAACATTACAAATTTACAACTATAATAAAACATAAATGTATATGTGTATATACAACTTTTATAATACAACTATAATTAAAGTTATTAAACCATGATTGTTCATTAATTTAACAATTTGAACCGTTCATTTTATATGTTGATAGTCAAAGATCATCCTTACAAAAAATCGGCTAAATTGGAATTCATTTACCCATTCGATTACCATTAGAAAAACCATGATCATTCATTAATTCGACCATCGTTACGTCACTTTACATCTCTGATTGAGCTAATTTTTTGTAAGGATTATCTTTGAGTGGGGAACTAAAACTTGAAAGGTTCGGATCGTTGAAAACACGATCGATATGTGAGCTTCTACATATAAATACACTTGAAGAGTTGAAGAGTATAATTCTAATAACTTTCTTGTTGAAACCTTATTGTTTTCATAATTGTGAAGACCACAACGTGATTTCAACAATCTGAGCCGTTCATTTTCTATATTCATAGTCAAAGATCATCCTTACAAAAAATCAGCAAAATCAGAACTCATCTACCCATTCGATTATCATTAGAAAAACCACGATCGTTCATAAGTTGGACCACCATTATCTAATTTCTACATTTCCGATTAAACTAATTTTTTGCAGGGATCATCTTTGAGTGAAAAACTAAAAAATGAACGGTTCGGATCATTGGAAACTTGGAAACACGATCGAGATGTGAGCTTCAACATATAAATACACTTGAAGAGTTGAAGAATATAATTCTAATAACTTTCCGGTTGAAACATTGTCGTTTCCATAATTGTGAAGACCACAACGTGATTTTAACAATCTTAGCCGTTCATTTTTTTATGTTAATAGTCAAAGATCATTCTTACAAAAAATTGGCTATATCGGAATTCATCTACCAATTCGATTATCATTAGATAAACCACAATCGTTCATTAATTCGACCACCGTTGCGTCACTTTTACATTTCCGATTAAGCTAATTTTTTGCAAGAATTCTTTTTGAGTGGAAAACTAAAACTTGAACGGTTCGGATCGTCGAAAACACGATCGATATGTGAACTTCTACATATAAATACACTTGAAGAGTATAATTCTAATAACTTTCCCGTTGAAACCTTGTTGTTTCCATAATTATGAAGACCACAACGTGATTTCAACAATTTGACCCGTTCATTTTCTATGTTCATAGTCAAAGATCATCCGTACAAAAAATCGGCTAAATCGACATTCATCTACCCATTCGATCATCATTAGAAAAACCACGATCGTTCATTAATTCGACCACCATTATGTGACTTTTACATCTCCGATTAAGCTAATTTTTTGCACGAATTATCTTTGAGTGAGGAACTAAAATTTGAACGGTTCGGATCGTTGACAACACAATTGCATCGTTTGTTTATAAAAATATGTAATAAAATATATAATAAAACATATGTACATTTATGTTTTATTATAGTTGTAATGTTGTATATAATTTTAAAAGTTTATTATTTATGGTATTACACTATTACTAACATAATAGTATTATAGAATAACTTAATAAGCATATTAATAATTTATTAAAGTAAACAAACGAAAGAACTATTAAATATGTTATGATTCACAAACTTGACAAATAAACTGGTCAGCTCAGTTGGTTGAGAGTTGAAGTTTGTCATGTGAGGTCTCATGTTCAAATCACAACATAGCCAAAATGCTATATTTTTTTTGAACATATATATGTGTCTAAACATGCTTTGGGCGTATTTAGGCCGCCCGTTTGGGCCTAGCCCGGCCCAGCCCTCCAAGCCCGCAAGCCAAAGCCCGATGGGCGGGCCTTGGGCTTGTGTATTAAAGCCCAAGCCCGGCCCGGCCTGGCCCGAAAGCCCTATTGGGCTTCTATCATTCAAGCCCGAGCCCGGCCCGGCCCATTGCCGACCCCTAACTCTGACAAAGCTCAGAAACCAAAGTGTCACTTTGTTTGAAGTTTGAACTGCTATCCGAGGCACTTGGGCTCAAATCTGACCACCTTATGGGCTTGGATTGTGCAAAGGGGCTTCTTCTAATTTCTCTTCCTCCGATATTCGTTCAGAATATTGACTTTTATTTTTCTGTTCATTCTCTTCTTTTTCTGGACGGGGCCGGAAAAAATGGAAAGGGATGTTGGGGATTCTGTGTATGGGGCATGGGAGCTGATGGTTTTATTTTTTATTTTATTTATTATTTATTCTTAAATTAAAATAATTTTTTTGGAAGAAGATAAGAATTTTTTATTGTTTAGTAATTATCATTTTAAATATTTGAATGCATTTATTGTATGGGGTTAACAATAGTTCATTTAGAATACATGTGGCATGTTTTGAAATAGGTAGTGAGCAAATTTGCTCCCTAAAATATATATATATATATATATATATGCAAATGTAATTTATAAGGAAGATGATGAAAAGCTTGTTGAGATGAGGAGGTACTAATTTACTGATACATTTATTGGATTAAAAAGGATTTAGGTTAATTATAGATACCACACCAAATTATTTTCTTTTTAACACTTTGCTCTTTAGATTAAATTTTTTGACACTTTATCTCTTAAACTCAACACCTTATACAATTTAGTGCAAAGCCGTTAAAAAATTAATTTATTATTTAAATTTGTACACGTGTCTTTCTATTTGAGGGCATTTTGGTGTTAATCATTAATTGAAGTTGAAGATGACAGCCTGCAGAAGGCCATGTGGTTCCAGGTATGCATACATGAAGAAATTAATTTTTGAACGATAAAGTGTGAAAAATATTAGTGTGGGGGACAAACCGTATCTGTAATTAGCCCAAAAAAATTGAATCCAATTTAGTTGGGGCGAGCCCTTCTGGGCCACAAGGCCCACAACCCTTGACCCTTGTCCCATGGCCACGCATTGGCCAAGCAAACTAGCCAGCTAAGCTAGCTAGAGAGAGATTAATGTACATACATAAATTGATAAAGCAAGAGAAAACAAGAGAGAGTCAGAGAGAAACTGCTTTGTGATTTCTTGATTGATGAGCCAGTACAGAGTGAGCCTTATATAAGCTAAACTGATAACAACCGAGCAAGAAATTATTAGTGACACCACGTGACACGATGATATAATGTTACCAATGCACTTAAATTATAACATGTGTATAATAATTAATTTTTAAAACCTTGAACTCTAGTAAGTATCCTTAAAATCGCACACGTGTTATAATCTAATATAACACGTATTCTGCCTTTGTTGAGGACCTGGAGACAGTAGGCTGCTTCTTTAAACACCATGAGATTGGATTGGATCCCACAAATATAAGATAGCTGTTGTGGATTTCCTTTCTATGGGATCTCCTCCCCAATCAGTATCGCTATATGCTGTAAGATCCAAGGAACCTAGCCTGAACTGAATGCCAAAGTCCATAGACCTTTGAGATACTGAATGTCTGGCCTGGTGAAGGTGAGATATTGAAGACCTCCAACCAAGCTTCGATAGAGAGAAGGATCTGAGAGAGGAATACCATCATCTTTGAAGAGTTTGACATTATAAACTACATAGGTATAATTGTAAACGTTTAAATTCTAGACACAAATGAAAATCCAGCAAACTATAAGGACTATAGTGTAAGTTCACGTACTATATAACAGTAATGCCTCTTTCTAGGTAATCTTCTACTAGAGTAATATTCTTGTTCGATTTTAATTAGTTGCCAATCTAAAATGTTAGACTGTCTCATGTTTTTACTTTAATTCACAATAAATGTCATAGTTATTTGCATTTTCAGTCTTTTACCATAAGAGAGTTAGCTACTTTAACTTAATAAATGAACTTGATGAGTTGGAGTTGCAGAGAAATAGTGACCGAGTACACTGAACAAGTGATGAAGTTGGGATTAGTATTGTTTGAGTTACTATCTGAGGCTCTTGGGCTTAATCCAAACCAACTTAAAGACATGGACTGCGCTGAGGGGATTCTCCTTCTGGGTCACTACTACCCTGAATGTCCAGAACCAGAATTGACTTTGGGCACTAGCAAGCACACTGATGGCAGCTTCATCACCATTCTTTTACAAGAACAAGTGGGTGGTCTCCAAGTTTTATTTCAGAATCAATGGGTAAATGTTCCTCCCATGCATGGAGCTCTGGTTGTCAACATTGGAGACCTTATGCAGGCATGTACATATTTATTGGATCATTAATTATCTTAATTTAATATGGTATTTAATTAACTTATAATGAACTTTCTTCTGTGCTGTTTTAATTTGTGCAGCTCATCACGAATGACAAGTTTATTAGCTTGGATCACAGAGTTATAGCGAAGCATGAAGGGCCAAGAACTTCTGTGGCAAGCTTTTTCAGACCATATCTTAAGGAAGGTAATGCAAAAGTTATTGGACCAATCAGGGAGTTGTTATCAGAAAAAAATCCCCAAATCTACCGAGAAACTGATGTTAGAGATTATATGAAGCACTACCTCTCCAAAGGGAAACTGTTCTCCCCATTAGAACATTTCAAGCTGTGAAGTTGATATGCCCATGAAATTTTTATTTAATTAATAAGCTTTGTTGGTCATCAAAGTGGTGGCGTTTCACTTTTTCAATGTACAAGTTATATAGATTTTCATTTATTTTTTCCGAATTTTATTTCATAAGGAGAAATACTTAATGTCCCAACTGTTTTATAATACACCTCTGGTCACCTAAAAGTGTTTGTGATAAGGATTTAATCCCCTTTGTTATGTACTTACAAGTTCTTGTTTTCAACATAAGTAAAATCTTTCAACTATCATATAATAAGCTAACAACGATCTTGTTAGGACTAGAAATGTTACAAGGTTCATCTATTCCAATGTAACACAAACTATAAATTGTTCATGAAATTTCTGGTATCAATTTATTTTTTTGTTTGGTATAATAGACGCCCAAAAACAACAAAATTAACCAAGAATGGACCTGGGCTTAGATAAACCCAAACAAACAACCAATCTTAAGAAGCCTCACAACTGGTGACACAAATAGTAACCTTTCTACAATTTCTGGTATCTATATTATGTTTTCTAAAATTAAGTTAATTAACAAAGACGGTCAAAATTTAGAGTCATTATTGGAATATAGCGTAGGAAAAATAGATTAATATTTCCTAAAATTTGGTGCAAGATGAGAAACAGGCCTGGTTTGCATTAACTTTCTTTGGAATCTTTTAATAATATGAAAATGACCAAGTTGCAGGGATTTAGTGCTTGATTATTCGGACAAAAGTCAAGGCTTTCGGAGTCACTTTATTTGAATTGCAGTCTGAAGCACTAAAGGACTTGGGCTGCGCAGAATGGCTACTTTTTCTGGGCCATTCCTACCCAGCATGCCCAGAACCAGAACTAACAATGGGCACAAGTCAACATTCTTATAGAAGCTTCCTCACAGTGCTCCTATAAGACCAAATTGGTGGCCTCCAAGTCCTCAGTACGTAAACAGAAGAATAAATGGAGGGAGATACCGAAGATTGTTGAATTTTCTTAGAGAAAAAAGGAAGATTGTTGGTTTTTCTTAGAAAAAAAAAGAAGGAAATCTTAGCAAAAAGAAAAGCATTGTTGAAATTTTCTTAGAAAAAACAAGGTTGTTTAAGATTCTTAAGAAAAAAAGAGATTGTTGAATTTTCTTACTCAATGAAAAATAATAAAAATAGATGCTAACATCTGATACCAACAGAACCTTCTGAAATGCCCAAGAAAACCAATCAGAATCAGCCAACTACTTAACAATTTAAGACACTAATTAATCTTTAATTATTCCAATAAACAGCCACTCTACAACTATATAACGTACAAGATCATTTTGTGAAGTGTGGTGTGTCCCAAATTGTGAATGTGTGTGTGTATCCCACTTTATGGGAGTGATCTTTGTACTTTGTAACCTTCTTTTGTTAGTGAATTTGCTCCTACTGCTCCGTGGACGTAGGCATATTGCTGAACCTACATTTAATCGTGTGTACTTATTTTCCTTGCATCTTCTTGTTCTTATTTTGGTACTCTAAGCACAATAGTACATTGATTTGTGCGTTTTTCTTGTGTGCAAAGAAAATGTTGCTCACTACTGATCATCATGATGCCCAATTCAGCATTCCAATCATTGATCTCAAAGCCAGTCATGGCGACTCATCCAATTTACACGCTGGAGAGATCGAAAAAGTTCGGTATGCATGTGAGAAATGGGGGTTCTTTCAGGTAGTGAATCATGGAATCCCTGTGGATGTTTTGGATGGGATGCTCCGCGGAATACGTAGGTTCCATGAGCAGGATAGTGAGGTGAAGAAAAAGTTGAATTCAAGGGATTCTGAGAATAAGAAGATGTCTTATACATCCAATATTGATATGTACCAATATATAGAAACTAAGAAGAGGGATACATTTTCTTGTTATGTGGCTCCAGATCCACCCAAACCAGAACAAGTACCTTCTGTGTGCAGGTATATATGTGGTAATTAACATATATACATATGTTACGTAACCGTACATTTAGACATGATTTCGATCACCTGGTCAATCATTCTGATTCATGATCACAATCTAGTTAGTCATATATAACATGTCGTAATATCTAATATATAACTTCAATTTACACAAAATTTTCTCATGCATGGTATAAATTATTTGCACTTGTAAGTGTTATATATACCATCTGAAAGCTACTTTCACTTGATAAATTAATGAACTTGATGAGTTGGAATTGCAGGGAAATAGTGACTGAGTACTCAGAGCAAGTGATGAAGTTGGGATTTACTTTGTTTGAGTTACTATCTGAGGCTCTTGGGCTTAATCCAAACAAACTTAAAGACATGGGTTGCGCTGAGGGGCTTCTTCTTGTGGGTCACTACTACCCTGCATGCCCTGAACCAGAATTAACTTTGGGCACTGGCAAGCACACTGATGGCAGCTTCATCACCATACTTTTACAAGACCAAGTGGGTGGTCTCCAAGTTTTACAAGAGAATCAATGGATCAATGTTCCTCCCATGCATGGAGCTCTAATTGTCAACATAGGAGATTTAATGCAGGTAATTAAGTACTTTTCTTTACTATCATTCATTATAAGCTTAATTTGTAATAAGTTTCTTTTTCTGTGTGATTTATACTTTATTTTTGTGCAGCTCATCACCAATGACAAGTTTATTAGCGTGGATCACAGAGTTATAGCGAAGAATGTAGGGCCAAGAACTTCTGTGGCAAGCTTTTTCAGACCATATCTTAAGGAAGGGGATTCAAAAGTTTATGGACCAATCAAGGAGTTGTTATCAGAAAAAAATCCCCAAATCTATAGAGAAACTGATTTTAGAGATTATCTGAAGCACTACTTCTCGAAAGGGGAACTGATTCCCTCATTAGAACCTTTCGATCAGTCTGTGAAGTTGATTCCCTTTTATGTAACAAATAAGCTTAGTTAGTCATGAAAATGGTGATGGTTCACTTTTTCAATCCTATGTATACTAAAGTTTAGCATAGAAGTATAGAACTATGTTAGTCAAAATAAAAAGGCCAAAATGACACTTTTGGTCCTTATACTTTTACGAAATTTTTACTTTAGTTCTTTACTTTTAGTTTTGATGATTTTAGTCTCGTACTTTTTATATGCTAACAATTAAGTCCAAATAGTTAACATCGTTTAAATTGTTGATGGAAAATTCAACGTGGAAGATGTCTGAAATGTCACTCACATACAATGTACGTTGAATTTTTCATCATCCATTTAAACGAAATTAAAGATTTGGACTTAATTGCTATCATATTGAAAGTACATGACTGAAATTGTCAAAATTAAAAGAACATGACGAAAGTGAAAATTTCATGAAAATACAGGAATCAAAAATATCATTTGACCAAATAGAAAATAAAGAACAATGTTGGGGTCTGTTCGGTATCCTTTCCGGATATTAATTTCTGTTTTCGTGTATGATATATATAGATAAAATAAAAAAGAAATCAAATTGTTGAAAATAATTACCAAGGGCCCAAGTCAATTATGAATTTATGAGACTACGCAAAACTACAAGAGGGAATGCTTATTTCTTTGGTAAGTAGTGGGAACACTTTTCAATTGCAATGGTGGCATTGCCTCCTGTATGGTATACGTGTCTACAGTAATCCTTTCTTAATCTGCCCTTTTATCATCTCTTAAATGAGAGGGACTTGCATGTGCTGGGAATACCAACTGTTGGTATCCCTCTCTCTATCTCTCTCTCTCCTCTCCTTCTTCTCTTTTTCTCTCTCTGCCGTGACACTAGCCGATAGGGACAAGCAAGTTATTTTCCTCTTCAATATATATATTGTTATCTTATAATTCTTCAGTCCAAAAGAGAAATATTGCAGAAAAAAAAAATGGTGGTCACAAGCTCCAAAGGCACTAATCAAGCGGGTGTTGAATCCCACTATGATAGAAAAAGTGAGTTAAAGGCTTTAGATGACTCAAAAGAAGGTGTTAAGGGACTTGTAGATGCTGGTTTGGCTAAGATCCCCCGGATTTTCATTCACGAGGAGCAACACAAGCAGCTCAGCAAAGAACCATTGAGTGCTGTTACTGAGGACAACAAGTCCAAGTTCAATATCCCAGTCATAAGCTTACAAGGCATCAACAAAGATGCAGGTCAACGTGCCCAGATTATTGATCAAATTCGATATGCTTGTGAGAGTTGGGGGTTTTTCCAGGTGGTGGATCATGGGATTCCAGTCCATGTTTTGGAGGAGATGATTGATGGGATAAGGAGGTTTCATGAACAAGACCCTTTGGTCAAGAAACAAGTGTATTCAAGAGACTACACCAAGAAGGTTTTGTATAATACCAATTTTGATCTTTATCAAGCACCTGCAGCTAATTGGAGGGATACCCTGTCCTGTGTTTTGGCTCCTCGTGCCCCTAACCATGAAGAGTTGCCTCAAGTTTGCAGGTATGTTTGACTGTTTGTGATTACAACTATTTGTTGAGGTCGGTTCTAAAGAGGTTGTTCCCAAATTTGTCGATTTGGTTTGAATGACTTTCCGTTGTGAAACTGAAGTCCATTTGATTTGGCTTAAAAATGTCTTATTTTGTAATTAATTATGGCTCAAAAGGAGTCCTCTTTCAAAGGTTGTTTTGGTTGCCTATTTGGTTTGATTTGAAAATATTTTGATTTCGAAATTATAGAATGAGTGAATGACGCGAAGTGAATCATTAAATTAATATCTAGTTAGTAAAATGCTTTAGTTTGATCTGTAAAGTTGTGAAATATAGGTTGTTAATCGCGTGATTACTTATATTATATTATTATATTACCCTTACCTACCATTAACTTTCTTGGGAATCTTTTAATAATATGAAAATGACCAAGGTGCAGGGATATAGTGCTTGATTATTCGGACAAAGTCAAGGCTTTAGGAGTCACTTTATTTGAATTGCTGTCTGAAGCACTTGGGCTCAAGCCCAACCACTTAAAGGACTTGGGTTGCGCAGAAGGGCTATTTTTTGTGGGCCATTACTACCCAGCATGCCCAGAACCAGAACTAACAATGGGCACAAGTCAACATTCTGATAGTAGCTTCATCACAGTGCTTCTACAAGACCAAATTGGTGGCCTCCAAGTCCTCCATGAAAATCAGTGGGTGGACGTCACCCCAATTCATGGAGCTCTAGTTATAAATCTCGGAGACATTTTACAGGCAAGTCATTGTCACATTGTAGTACATGTTCTAGTAATTATAATTAAATACATTGCAGAGTGCTGTTTTGTAGTTTTGAATGCAGATTAATGCCGGAATTGAGTGCAGTTAAACTGACCCTTCTAATTAATGCATGTCTTAGTGCAGTTAATCTCAAACGACAAGTTCATAAGTGTCAATCACAGAGTGTTGGCCAAGAATGTAGGTCCAAGAATTTCGGTGGCATGTTTTTTAAGACAACATCTTCCACCAGAAAATTACTCTAGACTGTATGCGCCGATCAAGGAGTTGACATCAGAAGAAAATCCCCCAATTTACCGGGAAACCACTGTGAAAGATTTTGTTGCCCACTACTACGCAAAAGGGCTCAATGGGGTCTCTGCACTAGAATATTTGAAGCTGTGAAGTTTGGCCTTGAAATGTATGGCTAGCTCGATGGGGTCTTGTGTTTCTACACTATATATTTGCTCAAGATGAAAGCTCCAGTCTGTTTAATCATTATGTCTCTCTCAGAATTCTTACATGGAAATTTCAAACTTGTAACTTCTGCATATATAATGGAGCACATTCAGCATCAATATACAAGGAATGCACCATCTAGGTTAATTCTGATTTTCATGAGAGCAATTTTCTCAATTTTATCTAGAAAGCAAGTATCAGATCGACCACACAATTGCCAACAAATTGTCATCCCCTTTCTCACTAAACAGAAGCTATGGTGGGTGAGACCAAAGATTATTCAATTGTGTTAAGTGAATTATTAAGTACCATGTAAATTTTAAAGTGCAGATGCTGCCATGCATTCTGCTTTAAATTCCACATGTACATTATAAAAAGCACATGTAAATTTCAGTCCCAACTCCTAAGCACAGGTAAATTTCAGTTACTGAAGCTTATCACAGAGACCACAATTGCCAACGAATTGTCAAACCCCCTTCTCAGCTGTAAACAGAAGAATAAATGGAGGGAGATACCGAAGATTGTTGAATTTTCTTATCAAATAAAGGAAGATTGTTGAATTTTCTTAAGACAAATAAGATTTTTGAACTCAACAACCACTCTACAACTATATATATACCAAGATCATTTTGTGAAGTCTGGTGTATCCCAAATTGTGAGTGTGTGCGTGTATCCCACTTTGTGAGAGTGATCTTTGAGAATTTCTTTGTACTTTGTAAATTGTAACCTCCTTTTGCTGAACCCACATTTAATTGTGTGTCCTTATTTTCTTTCTCTATTCTTGCATCTTTTTGTTCTTATTTTGGTGCTTGATCTAAGCACAATAGTACATTGATTCGTGCGTTTTTCTTGCATACAAAGAAAATGGTGCTCACTACTGATCATCATGATGCCCAATTCATGAGCATTCCAATCATTGATCTCAAAGCCAATCATGGCGACTCATCTAATTTACGCGCTGGTGAGATCGAGAAAGTTCGGTATGCATGTGAGAAATGGGGGTTCTTTCAGGTAGTGAATCATGGCATCCCTGTGGATGTTTTGGATGGGATGCTCCGCGGAATACGTAGGTTCCATGAGCAGGATAGTGAGGTGAAAAAAAAGTTGAATTCAAGGGATTCTGGGAAAAAGAAGATGTCTTAATACATCCAGTATTAATATGTACCAATATATAGAAACTAAAGAAGAGGGATACATTTTCTTGTTTTGTGGCTCTAGATCCACCCAAACCAGAACAAGAACCTTCTGTGTGCAGGTATATATGTGGTTGTTTGTGGGTAAACCCACGACGATCTCATAGCCAGTCATGGCTGGACACGTGTTTGATCAGATCCAACTTTGGAGTTGACTTTCAACGATCATGCTTGGACTTCCACGTCACCGCACGGCTTGGCATCTTCTCCGTCGGATCGGATCGGCTCCTCATGACGAACCCGTCAGATCCGATCCGACCCGATCTGGGGATCTCCGAAAGTTCGAACGATCGTCTTCCCTAAAATCATCCTGGTTCGGCTCGGATTAGGCTTATCTCGGCTCTTCCCCAAACGAACATCTTCTCCAAATTCTAGTCATAGCCGGCTACGACTTGAAGAGACAACGGCATTTGGATCGGCTCGGCCTGGATATCCACAACCGATCCGATCACAAAAAACTTCGTGTTTACACTTGGAAATCTACGTTTGGATCGGCTCGGCACCACGCCACCACTCCAAGGAAGATCATGTTGGGACGAACCGCCATACTTAAATGCACCTGACATGATCCTCTGATAGATGGGATATTCCAGCCTACATCCATGACTATTGGGACAGTTCACCTGAACCATCCATCCTTGCATTAAATGGAGCATTCAATGCAGCATTCAATGCTGAGGAGGTGAGTAGCTGTGCATGCAACTAGTCATGACCGAACGCGTGGATCTCTGTCAACCATTCATCCACATGCAGGTAACTTACTCATCACACCTTCCTTTGCCTATATAAACCAACATACATGCACAAACTGAGGATCTAGCTAGCCATCTATCACAAAATTTCACATTCACAAAGGCTTATGAGAAACACACTTGAACCCTTGAGAAAACCCAGAACATTTGCCTTGTTCTTCCCATTCTCTCAAGTTCATCCCCTGTTCTTCCTCACTTTTATTCAAACACCACCAAACACACATCACTGACTTCATCATCGGAGTGTGTTTGGTTGGTACCACACCGGTCCATCTCCTTTGATTTTATGTTCATTTGCAGGAAGATCCCAATCAACATCCACGTCATCATCCGGCAAGGCTTCTGATCAGCCAAGTCACTTGTTCTAAGTTACTGCATCTACCTTACGAGAATTTGCATCAACTGATTCGATCACAATCTAGTTAGTCATATATACCATGTCATAATATCTAATATATACTTCAATTTACACACAAAATTTTCCCATGCATGGTATAAATTATTTGCACTTGTAAGTGTTATATATACCATCTGAAAGCTACTTTCACTTGATAAATTAATGAACTTGATGAGTTGGAATTGCAGGGAAATAGTGACTGAGTACTCAGAGCAAGTGATGAAGTTGGGATTTACTTTGTTTGAGTTACTATCTGAGGCTCTTGGGCTTAATCCAAACAAACTTAAAGACATGGGTTGCGCTGAGGGGCTTCTTCTTGTGGGTCACTACTACCCTGCATGCCCTGAACCTGCAGAATTAACTTTGACCACTGTCGAGCACGGTGATGCTTGCTTCATCACCATACTTTTACAAGACCAAGTGGGTGGTCTCCGAGTTTTACATGAGAATCAATGGGTCAATGTTCCTCCTATGCATGGAGCTCTAATTGTCAACATAGGAGATTTAATGCAGGTAATTAAGTACTCTATTATCATTAATTACAAGCTTAATTTATTGTTGTATTTATTATTTAATTAACTTGTAATATTATCTTTTTTCTTTGCTGCATGCTTAATTTTTTGCAGCTCATCACAAACGACAAATTTATTCGCGTGAATCACAGAGTTATAGCGAAGAAATATTGTAGGGCCAAGAACTTCTGTGGGAAGCTTTTTCAGACCATATCTTAAGGAAGGGGATTCAAAAGTTTATGGACCAATGAAGGAGTTGTTATCAGAAGAAACTCCCGAAATTTATAGAGAAACTGATCTTAGAGATTATCTGAAGCACTACTTCTCGAAAGGGGAACCGATCTCCTCATTACCATTTTTCAAGCTGTGAAGTTGATCCCTTTTTATGCCAACAAATGAGCTTTGTTGGTCATGAAAATATTGGTGATGAAGTTTAGCAAAGAACTATGTTTATTGAAATAGAAAAATAGAGAACAATGATCAGGTCCATTTCTGATGCGACCCGCATTGCACATAATTACTTATTTTAGCTTGATTGGCACAAATATGAAATTTAAGTTCTCGGCGTTCATTTTTATGCACTAGACATTTTCGAAAGGAACGACGAGACGAATCCAAAACATTGCCATATGTAGTGACAGAAGGCGGATTTTGAGCAAATAAAGATGTTTACTAGGCTAAATCAGCGTTTTAAGTTTTTTGAATTTTTAGACAATTTTGTCCTTGTCATTTATTGCGCGCTTTCATTATTTTCTTTAGACGACGCATTTACCTTTCTAGTCCCCTAGGCCTAGGGATCCACTTTTGGGTTTGGTTGGTATATAAATAATGATTTGGAATTTTATTAGCAGTTTATGTTGAATTAATGAAAAAAGTGAAAACTTTTCTCAAACCCTTCTATCAAGTTTTATCCTACTGGATCAACAAGATTATAGAGCTCTTATTCTTGGTATTCTCAATCCAGAGGATCAACAGGTTTAGGGTTTTGTGTGTGTACGTTTTGATTAATTACTTACGCTGCGTCAATTTTGTATCCTTTTAAAATATTGTTTTTTAATTTCATGTATGATATTTATAGATGAAATAAATAAGAAATTAATGTTTGAATTGTGATCGAATCAAACAGGCCTTAATCCCCCCAAAGACATGTAGCCGATGTGGCATTATCTTTAATGAGAAAAAAGAAAAAGAAAAATTAAAAAGAGGGAGAAAATGGAGACGTCATTGCTGATGCAGAGGTAGAGAGATCCACATGCAATTGTAGCCTCGGTGCTTCTTCACTGTCGATCAGGACTTTTGGAGAAAAATTTTCCGAGTCATAATCCATGATTATTCGACAATAGTGAAGAAGTAATTAATAGTCTTCTCCAACCCTTCCTAAGATTCAATGATAGTGATTAGATTTGAACATGCAAGTGACAAAAGGCAAGAAGAATATTGATTAGAAAATAGCAGAGATGGAATGAATTGCTTTATTTTTTCTTCACCAGAAAGCGGACAACTGCAACCAAATTGATAGTTAATAGGCCGGCCAGGACATAAAGTCAGATTTTGGTGAATGTGTTCAAATATAATTTGATCACTTGCATTGAATATTAAGTAAGGTTTGCCGGGGAGATTGGTACTTCTCCATTGTCTCCAACCCTCGGATTGTTGAGACCTGATGGCTCAAAAATTTTGTCAAAATATTTGAATAAAATGTTGTTCCATGATCTTAATCCATTACGTAAATAGTGTTTCTTTTATCTTTCTGTGATAATTTAATAAAAAATGCCCGGGATAGATATTTTTGAAGGTTAAAACTAAAAAATATGGAGTTTTTATGTCACCATATGGAGGATTCTACAATGTGAAAGTGAATCAACGGTTGAGTTTGATCACTGATCAGTATAAACCAAGAGCAGAGCATCACAATTAAGCCTGGTATGCAAGCTAATGGACAAGAGTTAGGAAGATAATTACAAAAGATCCCCTCAGGTCTAGAAACAGTAAGGAATTAGATTAGAAAAGTACACAAGCAGCTCGATCAGAAAAGTACCAAAAAGACTTGAAACTTGAAAGCATTTTGAATCTTTGATTTCAAATTAAGGAATGATTTGAAACAGAACCTTGGAGTCAAACTAAACAGGCTTCAGTTTCGTCAGCAAATTTGTGAAATTTACGCTCTTGATCGTGGCAACTTATATTATTATTATTGTTATTATATGCAAATGAGCAAGTTACAGGGATATAGTGCTTTGATTACTCGGAGTCTCGGAGAAAGTGAAGGCTTTAGGAGCCACTTTATTTGAATTGTTGTCTGAAGCACTTGGGCTAAACCCCAACCACCTAAAGGACTTGGGCTGTGCAGAAGGGCTATTTTTTCTGGGCCATATCTACCCAGCATGCCCAGAACCAGAATTGACGATGGGCACAAGTCAACATTCTGTTAGTAGCTTCCTCACAGAGCTCCTACAAGCCAAATTGGTGGCCTCCAAGTTCTCCATGAAAATCATTGGGTTGATGTTACCCCAATTCATGGAGCTCTAGTAATAATTCTCGTAGACTTGTTACAGGCAAGTCATTGTCACATTGTACTACATCTACATGTGCTAGTAATTATAAACATTGCAGAGTGCTGTTTTGTAGTTTCTAATGCAGATCAATGCCGGAATGGAGTACTCACTCACACTTTAACAAACACCGGTACATTAAACTGACCCTTCTAATTAATGCATGTCTTAGTGCAGTTAATCTCAAACGACAAGTTCATAATTAGCGTCAATCACAGAGTGTTGGCCCAAAATGTTGGTCCAAGAATGGTGGCATGTTTTTTCAGACAACATCTTCCACCAGAAAATTCATCTAGACTGTAAGTGCCAATCAAGGAGTTAACATGGGAAGAAAATCCTCCAATTTAGTGGGAAACCACTGTTGTTTAATTCCCACTACTACACAAAAGGGCTCAATGGGAACTCTGCACTGGAATATTTAAAGCTGGGAAGTTTGACCATGTACGATAATGTAGGGCTCAATGGGGTGTTGTGTATCCCATATATATATTTGCTCGAGATGAATGCTCTAGTATGTTTAATCATTTATAAAGTCTCTACCTCTCAGCTTCTTACATGGAAATTTCAAATTTGTAACTTCTGCATCATGGAACACATTCAGCATCAATGATATATAAGGAATGCACCATCTAATTCTAATTGTCATGAGAGCAATTTTCTAACTAGACAATTGACAACATACAAGTCGATCAACCCTTTACTCACTAGACAAAAATGGTGGGTCAAGGGCTTTTGACGACATACAAGTCAACAGCTAAAGGCTTGACGTTGAGCCAGGTCTCTGCACTAGACTCTTTGAAGCTGGGAAGTTAGGCTATGAAAATGTATGCTCTACTTTATCAATAATAACCGATTTGTCTTTTTTATGTGTGATTAATATGAAGGTTTTTGATTTCTGAATTCTGATCCTCGCAGCTTCTTACATGGATATTTGTTGTACTGCTGTAAAAGCAGAGGACTCTCAAGTAATATAATGCAGTCCAGCTTCCTTATGGATCACAATTTTAATTAATTCTTGCACTCTGGAAAATTTAAACGTTTTGTTGGAATTTGGGGGAGACAGAGAATGTTAAAAGTAATTATCATGCTCCCCTTATAAATCATACATAATCTCATTTAATATCAGTAATCGCTTGCCACATGCCGCCACTTTATCAGGAATCCAAACATCTGAGAGGTCATTATACAAATTTTTCCTAAGCTTTTCAAAAATAATATAAATTTTTATTTTAAAAAAAATAATTATATGCATAGAGTGACATGTGGGTTGGGTGCCAGGCCCACGTCTAGCTCCGCCCATGATATTTTTCATGGCACAATTTGGGTTAGCATGCATGGATTACACGTTAACACTTTGGGTGCGGTACATGGCACCATTCGGGTTGGCATGGATATATAACACCTGACACAACTTGGGTTAGCATGAAGAACAGATAGCACAATTTGCGTGCAGTAGTAAAGGTGCACTGTTATAAAGATGCTAAGCAAGCTCTCTGCATTTTGAACTCCTAAACTAAACAAGTACAAGAAAATGGCCTCTGAGAATGCAAGAAACCAAGACCGTCTGCAACAGCTAAAGGCTTTTGACGAATCCAAAGCAGGTGTCAAAGGGCTCGTTGATGCCGGCATCACCAAAATCCCACCAATTTTCGTCCGGCCGCCGGGAGATCCCACCGACGCAAATCCCAGAAACCCAACCAAAACCCAATTCAGTGTCCCAGTCGTCGACCTTGCTGACACTCGCAGAAGGCGTGCGGTTGTAATCGACGGAGTCCGGCAGGCCGCAGAGACCTTGGGGTTCTTCCAGGTAGTGAATCATGGGATACCCAAGAGAGTGTTGGAAGAGATGTTGGAGGCAACGCGTGGTTTCCACGAGCTGCCGAGGGAGGTGAAGGCTGAATACTATAATCGCGAGCAGACGAGGAAGGTCATGTTCTTAAGTAACTTTAAATTGTATGGGTCAAGGTTCGCTACTTGGAGGGACAGTTTGTCTTGCATCATGGATCCTGCTCTTGATCCTCAAGAATTGCCTCTGGTTTGCAGGTATTTGTGATTCTTTATAAATGGGGCCATGCATGCATTAATTGGTTTTTGAAAACTTAAAATTTGGTATTATTTTCTTATCTAATTTACAGAGCCATAACTATGGAGTACACTGAGAAAATGCAGAAGCTAAGTGTCACTTTGTTTGAATTGCTATCCGAAGCACTTGGGATCAAATCTGACCACCTTCTAGGCTTGGGTTGTGCAAAGGGGTTTCTTCTTGTGGATAACTACTATCCGCCGTGCCCGGAGCCTGAACTGACTTTGGGGGCTGAAAAACACTCAGATCCTTTTTTCCTCACCATCCTACTTCAAGACCATATTGGTGGACTCCAAGTTCTGTGTGAAAACCAGTGGATTGATGTTCCTCATGTGCCCGAAGCTCTGGTGGTTAACATTGGAGATCTCTTGCAGGCAAACCCTCTTTTTGTTTCAAATTAAGTGTCTTCTAACAATTATAAATGGATATTGGACAGAATTGTTTTGTAGTTTCTAATGTGTGTCTTGGTGCAGCTAATCTCTAACGACAAATTCATTAGCGTCAATCACAGGGTATTGGCCCAAAGAAATGGTCCAAGAATTTCTGTAGCTTGTTTTCTCGGATTTCATTCGCCAGAAAATTCCTCCAGAATTTATGGGCCAATTAAGGAGTTGACATCAGAAGAAAATCCCCCAATTTACCAAGGAACCACTGTAAAAGATTTTACCACTCACTACTATAAGAAAGGTGTCAGCAGTGGGGTCTCTGCACTAGAATGTTTGAAGCTGTGATATTTGGACAAGTATGATCTAGTTTATGCAATAATAATGGAACTATGTCTCTTATATATGTGTGCTTAAGATGAAAGCTCACTGGATTCTTGTATACAATTAAGTAATAAAATGCAGTCCAGATAGTTCTGAATATGAAGTGTTGTCCTCTGGAAATCTACACTTTATTTGGTATCCTATAGGGAAATTGTTATCATCATCTCAATTAATATAAATAATTACGAGGCCTGCAAAAACCGGCCAGGCCTGATGAACCGACTTTAGTTTGGCCTTATTTTTAGGGCTATAGATTGGCCCGACCAAATGTTATGGGTATGCCTATTTTAGCCCAGCCCAAATTACAAATTATAGTTGGAAAACAAAATTAATATTTTTTTTTAATATATTAGGATGAATTAAAGTATTTAACTCAACTAGTATAATGGCCAAAAAAAAAAAAACTCAACTAGTATAATGATAAAACTGTGACTCCAGTAGATATTTGGTTCAAATACGATCTAAGTCAAGTTAATTTTTTAATTAAATAAATAGATAAATGGGTCTAGTCCTCTTGCCTGCCCAAAGGCCCAAAGGTTTTTAGGCCCTTAAGAAGGGCTAAGCCTAGCCTATTGGAAATAGGGTTGGCCTGACCCAACTCGCGGAATGAGCATTATGGTAATGTCATATCTATGCTCATTCCAGCATGATCATATTGAATTAAGGCTGCCTATTGGTCAGTTCGGATCGGTATTGGCGTTTACTAAACTAAAACAAAAAAATTCAGTATTTTTTAATTTCGGTATTTTTCAGTTTCGGTATTTTTTGGTTTGGTAATTTTTAGTAAATTTCAGTTTTCGATTTGATTTTGGTAATTTTGGTATCGGATATTTTCGATTTACTTCGGTATATCTTCGGTTTATTTTCAGTTTAATTATAATAATACTAATTATTATATACCAATATAAATTAAAATTTAATCAAATATGATACATAAAATATAATGTTTGATGAATATATATTTGCACGAATAGTATTGGTAGTTTAGTATAGTACTAGTATTTTATCCTAATAATAATATATACTAGTATAATTAGTTTAATAATATGTATTAGTACATATCTTATTAATTTAGTATGTATATATACCGATAAATATGAGTGTATATATATATACATATATATATGTATTACTTACCTAAAGATGAGATTTTTATTTTCCTAAAAATAATAACATTTACTTTATTAGAGAATGACTCTATATCTTAACTCACATTTTTTATAATATTAATATGATAACATTATACAATTATATTTTTTTATAGTTGTTTAAGATTTAGTAGTTTAATATTTATTGTACCACTAACATAATAGTATTATATAAGCATATATAACTAAATTTTGGTAATTGTTTCAGTTTTTTCGGTATATATTTTGGTTTTTTCGGTAATAATCGATTCAGTTTCTTTCGGTAATCGGTCGGTTTACCAACTTTTTTCAGTTTTTACCAAAACCAAACCAACTTTTTTCGGATATTTTCGGTTTCGGATTTTCGATTTCGAATTGTGAAAATCGATATACCAAACCAAAAAAATTCGGTCGGTAGTCGATCGGTTCGGTAAAAACCAAACCAAAGGGCAATCCTATATTGAATAATTCCAGTAACAAAACTCAAACTATTTTCCAATGAAATTCTGATAATGGGCGTAATTTGGTAATAAACACCCACAATAAATGTTTTCCCAAGTGATGGGAATTGCAAACTCAAAGGGGCTCAAAGGTTTTGAATACCCCCTTTCATGGGTATCTCATTCTCATATAAAGTGTAACGCATTTTCATAATTGTGCTTACCAATTATTGAAATGAAATTTCATACCCATTCGAAAGCCTAAATTCGCAAACCAAACAAACCATTAGGGCCAAAAAATTCTAGGACCAAATAGGGCTTCGGCCCTCCTTTAATAGGGCTAGACCACATGCCCATAATCTCAATTTATGTAAAAAGATAAATCCTTATTTTTTGTGGCTTTGGTTCTTGGGAAGATAATCTATAGTAGTAGTAGTTGGGGTGTAATTGTTGTAATTTATGAACGGCTTAATTATAATAGCAATTCGCAAACTTTTCAATAATTCCCACTTGAGTCCGCTAGCTTTTTTTATTCAATTCTATGACCCACATCTTTTTCACGTTACATACTTCAAGTTCATTCTGTCAAATTTTATTTGGGACGGATGCCTCACAATATGTAAACGCGACTCATTGATGGAATAGACTTGAGCATGTAATGTGCAAAAGTTTGTGGACCATATAATCGAAAAAGAAATTTACAAACTCAAGTGAGAATTATGATAAAGTTCATTGCTATTATTAAGCTTTTTAAACTTAATAAAAGCTGGTAGCTTTTTTTTAAGGGTATATTTAGAAAATACGAATTTAACCATTTTTCTTTTCTCTACACATCCTTTACTCTTACACACTTCATACACCTTTTTATTTTTTTATAATTTCTCAATAAACACCCCCAATATTACCAACACCCTCACCTACAAAAAAAAAAAAAAAAAAAAAAAAAAAACTAACAGCCAACCTCACCCCTACGCACAGCCACTGACCTTATCGTCGCCGGAGCATGTCCTCCTCCTTTCTTTCTCTCTCTTTCTCTTTCTTCTTCACTTTATCTTCCTCTTTCTCTTTCTTCTTCTCTTTCTCTTCCTCTAACTTTCTCTTCCTCTCACTTTCACTTCCTCTTTCGTCGGCCTCTAGATCAAAGGTCAGAGACGTCCAATTTGGAGGCCGTGTCCGGCAAGGGGATGCGAAAGAGAAAGAAAGAGGGAGAGAAAGACAAAGACAAAGATAAAGATAAAAGAGAAAGAGAAAGAGAGGGCGCTGCCAGAGACAAGATTGGTGGCATGTGGCTGGAGGCGGAGAGCTGAGGGGGTTCCAGGTTTTTTGCTTCTTTTTTTTTTTATCATTTTTTTGTTGTCTTATTTGGTCTTTTGTTGGGTTTTGATTGTCATTAATAAAAGGCGTGTGTAGCGAAAAAAATTTAGGCGTGCAAATAGTTCAGTTTTCTTTGGTGTAGCTACTAAGCCTACTATACACGCGTTAGTTAAAGGATGAAAACAGTAATAAATATCCCAATTAACATGTTTGTTAACAAGTAATGAAAAGAGAACCTTACTTCTAGGGTGGCAAAATTTTATGCCTCCGAAAATCTCGGGAACCTGCCCGATTAAGCGAGTATGATAATATTATCTTTATCCCCTCCCTGTCCTGTTTCGCCTCATTTTGTATACCTGTTTAATAAAAATTCATATACTTGTTTAATAAAAAAAATTTATATTATATAATTATATTTTAATTTTTGTTGTCTTTAAAATTTAATGATATTCTTTTTATAATTTAGTATTATTATAATATAATATAATATAATAAATTTTAATGTATTTTATCTATATTATATTATGTGTTTACGTTGATTTGGTATGTCATTAAAACAAAAATAATATTGGCACCAAATACCCAATCCAATGAAGACCCGATTACCCAGCAGGACTGGTATTGTATAGGCGAACCCGACCCGATGCCATAATTTACTTAACAAGAACTGAGGCAAGTATGGTCCATAAAAGATATCCTGCATTTTCAGTAGGGGTGGGCATAATAACCGACGCACCGAAACACCGAACCAAACCAACCGTAAAAAAACCGAAAAAACACTGAGTTGACCAAAAAGTCAACACCGTAAGAGAAAACCGAACCACATCGTATATGGACGGTTTCGGTTTCGGTTCCGGTTTCATGCTCATTTTACCCGAACCAAACCGTGTAATTTTTTTAAAATATAATTATATATTTTTATGCATAGTTTATACATTTTTATACACATTTTATACATTTTTATTTTAGACCCTAAAATATATTTTATATAACCCTATGAGTTTAATATTATATATATTAATGTTTTAGTATATAATTTTAGTTATATCTTATATAATAAAATTAGTATACTCTATAGTCTATATTCTAATGTTTTATGCATATAGAGTTATATATAAATTTAGTATATAACTATATAGTTAGTAACTTAGTATATATAGTTATATATAACTATATAGTTAGTAACTTAGTGTATAGTAGTTGTATACATACTACAATAGTTATATATAACTATATAAGTAATATATAATTATAATAGTATACTAGTATATACTATAGTAGTATATAGTTATATATATACTATACTTATTACTCTATAGTAGTTATATATAATTTTATATATAGTTATAACTTATAACTTAAGCATGTTGTATTTATTTTAAAATTTTAAGTACTAAGTAAGTTAAACAAAGTTCAAAGTTGTATTTGCATTTGTTTAATTGGTAGAATGGTAGTTCAAAAACCCAATTGTGTGGCCAAAATGTTTAAAAACCAAATGTAAGTACCAACAAAATAATTGGACTTAGGCCCACATTTTTTGGCCCAAAACCGTGCACACACCGAACCAAACCGTTCTTGCAATGGTTTGGTTTGGTTTTTTTCCACTTTGTCCGGTTCACAACACCAAACCAAACCGATATAATATTTCTGACTCGGTGCATGATTCTCGGGGTGAACTGATCCAAACTGCACCGTGCCCACCCCTAATTTTCAGTAAGAGATTTGCATATTGAAGCTTAAAAGTTGCCAGGTTTTGACATTTTGTCCAAAAACAAGTATAAGAAAATGGTCCCCGGCAATGCAAGGAACCAAGACCGCCTGCAACAGCTAAAGGCCTTCGATGAATCAAAATCAGGTGTCAAAGGGATCGTCGACGCCGGCATCACCAAAATCCCACCAATTTTCGTCCGGCCGCCGGGAGACCCCACCGGCGACGATCCAAGTTCCGGCCTACCAACCCAAACCCAATTTAGTATCCCAGTTGTCGACCTTGCTGACACTGCCGGAAGGCGTACCGATGTGGTCGACGGAGTTCGGCGGGCCGCAGAGACTCTGGGGTTCTTCCAGGTGGTGAACCATGGGATACCCAATAGAGTGTTGGAGGATATGCTGAAGGCGGCACGTGGGTTCCACGAGCTGCCGACGGAGGAGAAGGCTGAGTACTATACTAGGGAGCTGATGAAGAAGGTCAAGTTTGGGAGTAACTTTGATTTGTATCAGTCAAGATTTGCTAATTGGAGGGATAGTTTGTTTTGTGTCATGGGTCCTGAGCTTCTTGATCCTCAAGAATTGCCTGTGGTTTGCAGGTATGATTCTTTATGAATGGGGGACATTGATTTTTCAAAGGTTTGTTGTTGGTATTTGGTTTTAGTGAAACATATGACAAATGAATCTCATCCTAGTTGGTGTTTGGTTTTTTTGTTATCTAATTTGCAGAGATATAACTATGGAGTACTCTGAGAAAGTTCAGAAATTAGGGGTCACTTTGTTTGAATTGCTATCTGAGGCACTTGGGCTCAAATCTGACCATCTTATAGGCTTGGATTGTGCAAAGGGGCATCTTATTCTCAGTCACTACTATCCACCATGCCCTGAGCCTGAACTGACAATGGGCACTAGCAAACACTCAGATCCTGATTTTCTCACAATTCTACTTCAAGACCATATCGGTGGACTCCAAGTTCTGTATGAAAACCAGTGGATTGATGTCCCTCCTGTGCCTGGAGCTCTAGTAGTGAACATTGGAGATTTCTTGCAGGCAAGTCCTCTATACGTTTCCTGAAATGCTTTTCACTATTCATTCATTGCAAGAGTTGCTAATAGGCAAGCATTTCCTGAAATGCATTTCTATAATATACCTTTCGAGTTGCCATCTTCATTAGTCATATTATGTATCTGTTCAGGAGTCATTGCACCGCTATTGATTTTTCAGATTCCCCTCATATATGTATCTATAATATAACTTCAGACAGAGTAGACCAAGCATTCTTGTTTTTACATTGGAATAGTGAATTATTAGTGATCTCATGACAATCATCTGATCACTTGAGTAGTTGAGTGGTTGAGTGATGCAAGTACAAATAAGAACTTAATTGCAATGACTTGAACAGAACTGTGGTATGTGATCACTAGTTCAATATGATGCATTTTTGTGCACATACTTAATTGCATTTTGGGAGCCAGAGCTGTTTTTGAGCTAAGTCAGGAAATTTTGTCTTCTGCTCCCCCAATACTGATACAGATTGTGAAAAACATATATTTTTACAATTGCTATCGAATTTCTTGAAAAGATTGTTTCTGTTGTATTCTTGCAGCTTATATCCAATGACAGATTTAAGAGCGTCGAGCATCAGGTGCTTGCCAACCAAGTAGGACCAAGAGTATCTGTGGCATGCTTCTTTACCCTGCATCTTTACCCATCAACAAGGTTGTACGGTCCGATAACTGAACTGTTGTCAGAAGATCATCCCCCTGTATACAGGGAAACCTCACTGCAAGACTTCATTGCTTATTATGACAGAAAAGGGCTTGATGGGAACTCTGCACTAACGCATTTCAAGTTGCAAAGGCAACAATGAATTATGGCACCAGATTCGATTTGTGGCTCTTAACATATATTCCTTCAATTTTATTATTATTACTTTTTTATGGTACGTAAGTACATAAGCCCAGATGAAGTAGAGATGTTATAAGCTTGGAGACCCTTGATGTCGGCTCTTTCTAAGTGAGACCGAACTTCATCAGTCAGATTACCAATGGCATAAGAAAGTCTTGATTTTTGTTCCTTGGTCAGTTGCATTGAAAAGAAAAAGATTGCAATACAAAGGCTCAATAAGCAGGGATTGGACGCAAATGGACTAAATACAAGTAATACAATGCAGTCCAGATAGTTCTGAATAGTGAATATGAAGTCTTGTGTCGGGAAATCTAAACTTTGTTTGGTATCCTTTTGGGAAATTTTTTATATCATCTCAATTAATATAAATAATTACTAGGCCTGATGAAGGGACTCTAATTCGGCCTTATTTTTAGGGCTATGGGTTGGCCCGACCAAATATTATGGGTAGGCCTATTCCGGCCCAGCCCAAATTACGAATTATAGTTGAAAAAAAAAAAATTAATTTTTTTGATATATTAGAATTAGGTAAAGTCTTTAATTCAACTGGTGTAATGATAAAATGTGACTCTAATTCATGTTAATTTTTTAATTAAATAAATAGATAAATGGGCCCAACCCTATGGCCTGCCCGGGGGCTTAAAGATTTTTAGGCCCTTGAGTAGGGCCTAGGCCTAGGCATAGCCTATTAAAAATAGGCTGGTCCGACTCGGCTCGCGAAATGAGTTCTTTGATAATGTTATACCTATGCTAGCTCATTCCTGCAAGATCTGAATGAATAATTCTAGCAACAAGAATCAAAACTATTTTCCAATAATATCCTTATAGTGAGGGTAATTTAGTAATAAATACCCATAATAAATATTTTCTTAAGTGATAGAAATTGCAAACCTAAAGGGGTTCAAGGGTTTCTAATTTCCCCCCTTTATCTCATTCTCTAATAAAATGTAATACATTCCTATAATTGTGGTTACCACACATAAAAATAAAATTTCATACATATTCCGAGTTCTAAATTCACGAACCAAACAAACCTTTAGGGCCAAAAAAGTCTAGGACCAAATAGGGGTTGGGCCCACCTTTAATAGGGCCAAGCTACATGCTCATAATCTGAATTTATGCAAAAAAGATAAATCCTTATTAAACCTACTAATTTTCTTTTTTTTGGTGGCTTTGGTTCTTAGGAAGGTAATCTATAGTGGTTGCGGTGTAATTGTTCTAATTTATGAAAGGCTTCATTATAGTAACAATCTGCAAACTTTATCATAATTCCCACTCGAGTCTGCAAGCTTTTTTCTTTGATTCTAATGCCTTCAACTTTTCCACTTACATACTTAAGTCCATTCCATTAATTTTTTTTAGGGTGCCACAATATGCATACGTGACTTATTGACAAAATTAACTTAAACATGTAACGTAAGAAAGTTTGTGGATCATATTATCAGGAAAAAAATTCACAAACTCAAGTGGGAATTATAGTAAAGTTCGCGGACCATATACTTAATGAAAGCTGGTAGTGTTTTTTTAAGAGCAAATTATAATTTACACCCCTCAGGTTTGGGGTGTTTCACAACTTACATTTTATAGTTTCAATTTTTTAAATTTAGTATCTAACATTTTAATTTACTTACAGTTCATTATTGTCATATTTTTTATTGTCTAATTATATGTTAATTGATGATTTGACATTTGCGAATCCACATTTTTGCCAACCTATAAGGCCGAATGACCTCTATATGTGTGCATTTTCAATACATCAAGTTTGATGAATTTTGGGAGATCGTTCAAAAACCAAAAATCCATATCAAACTGTTGAAAAACTTCTTACGGGGCGGTTTGGGAGGTTGTTCGGCCATACAAGCCAACAGTATGTGGGACCTGCAACTACCACGTCATCAATTAACGTTTGATTAGACAATCAGACAGACGACAGTAGTCAATTGTAAGTAAATCAAAATGTTAGGTACCAAATTGAAAAAATTGAAATGTAGAGTGCAGGTTGTAATTTACTCTTTTTTAAGGCTATATTTGAAAAATACTAATTTAAGTTTTCAAAAAAATGAAATTCTTAGTTTTAACTTTTAAGTGTAGCTATTATACACGCGTCAATTAAAGGATGGAAAAAGTAACGTAAAGATAAACATTACTTTCTACCAGGACTGACACTGAGGCAAGTAGTGTCTATGAAAAGATAATTTTGCATTTTGAGTGTAGAGATTCTGCATATTGGTCTTAAAAGTTGCGAGATTTTGGCATTTGTCCATGTTATCATTGTGGAGACAAAGTCATTTGGCAGGCAGGGTGGAGCTAGAAAATTTTATTGTGGGGCCAAATCATAAAATGCAAAACTTGATTTTTTTTTTTTGACATGTATGATAACCTATTAATTGTATTAAATTACTAAACATTTATAACTTTATGAAAAGAAGGTTTTTTACGGTAGTGTATGTTATGCAATTTTATTATTATTCACGTTGAAATGCAATTTTTTATCATCATATATCATATATTATATATAAGAGTTGAATGGGGTGGGGTCCCAAAGCTTAATTATATCCATTTTTATATCAATAGTAGACTTATACAAAAAAATAGTAAAAAGATTGAAATAAGTTGGTGGCCGGGGGGGGATGTGATTGACAAGTTGAAATTCCTATCCATTTCCAGAAGGCCGGTGCATGCACCCATTGTCAAATGTGTCAGGCAGTGGACCAGTGCTGATTGGAGCCTTGACAAAATGGCCTCCTCCCAAGGCCATAATAATTGAGCAAGCCACTCAGCCGAGAGAGAGCTAGTGATTCGAGCGAGTTCCACTCTAAGTCTCTAAGTGAGAGTTGAGTGTGCAGAGAGCCACTCCTCCTCCTTGAGAAGGAAAGAGTAGTGAATGTGTGTGCTCAAGTGGATGCAGGCAGTTTAGCCGAAGCACTCTAAAATCTAAATCTCTGTGTTCATTTTTGTGCGTGGTTGTGTGTGTTGATTGTGTTTGCAGTGTGAATGAGTTTAACAGCCAGATAGAAATCCAAACAGTCCAAAAACAAGTACAACAAAATGTTCTCCGGCATTAATGCAATGAACCAAGACCGCCTGCAACAGCTAAAGGCCTTCGATGAATCAAAATCAGGTGTCAAAGGGATCGTCGACGCCGGCATCACCAAAATCCCACCAATTTTCGTCCGGCCGCCGGGAGACCCCACCAGCGACGACCCAAGTTCCGGCCTACCAACCAAAACCCAATTTAGTATCCCAGTTGTCGACCTTGCTGACACTGCCGGAAGGCGTGCCGATGTGGTCGACGGAGTCCGGCGGGCCGCAGAGACCCGGGGGTTCTTCCTGGTGGTGAACCATGGGATACCCAATAGAGTGTTGGAGGATATGCTGAAGGCGGCACGTGGGTTCCACGAGCTGCCGACAGAGGAGAAGGCTGAGTACTATACTAGGGAGCGGATGAAGAAGGTCAAGTTTAGGAGTAACTTTGATTTGTATCAGTCAAGATTTGCTAATTGGAGGGATACTTTGAATTGTGTCATGGGTCCGGAACGTCTTGATCCTCAAGAATTGCCTGTGGTTTGCAGGTATGATTCTTTATGAATGGGGGACATTGATTTTTCAAAGGTTTGTTGTTGGTATTTGGTTTTAGTGAAACATATGACAAATGAATCTCATCCGAGTTGGTGTTTGGTTTTTTTGTTATCTAATTTGCAGAGACATAACTATGGAGTACTCTGAGAAAGTTCAGAAATTAGGGGTCACTTTGTTTGAATTGCTATCCGAGGCACTTGGGCTCAAATCGGACCATCTTTTAGGCTTGGATTGTGCAAAGGGGCATCTTATTAACAGTCACTACTATCCACCATGCCCTGAGCCTGAACTGACAATGGGCGCTAGCAAACACTCAGATCCTGATTTTCTCACAATTCTACTTCAAGACCATATCGGTGGACTCCAAGTTCTGTATGAAAACCAGTGGATTGATGTCCCTCCTGTGCCTGGAGCTCTAGTAGTGAACATTGGAGATTTCTTGCAGGCAAGTCCTCTATACGTTTCCTGAAATGCTTTTCACTATTCATTCATTGCAAGAGTTGCTAATAGGCAAGCATTTCCTGAAATGCATTTCTATAATATACCTTTCGAGTTGCCATCTTCATTAGTCATATTATGTATCTGTTCAGGAGTCATTGCACCGCTATTGATTTTTCAGATTCCCCTCATATATGTATCTATAATATAACTTCAGACAGAGTAGACCAAGCATTCTTGTTTTTACATTGGAATAGTGAATTATTAGTGATCTCATGACAATCATCTGATCACTTGAGTAGTTGAGTGGTTGAGTGATGCAAGTACAAATAAGAACTTAATTGCAATGACTTGAACAGAACTGTGGTATGTGATCACTAGTTCAATATGATGCATTTTTGTGCACATACTTAATTGCATTTTGGGAGCTAGCGCTGTTTTTGGGCAAATTCAGGAAATTTTGTCTTCTCCTCCCCCAATACTGATACAGATTGTGAAAACATATATTTGTTACAATTGCTATTGAATTTCTTGAAAAGATTGTTTCTGTTGTATTCTTGCAGCTTATATCCAATGACAGATTTAAGAGCGTCGAGCATCAGGTGCTTGCCAACCAAGTAGGACCAAGAGTATCTGTGGCATGCTTCTTTACCCTGCATCTTTACCCATCAACAAGGTTGTACGGTCCGATAACTGAACTGTTGTCAGAAGATCATCCCCCTGTATACAGAGAAACCTCACTGCAAGACTTCATTGCTTACTACTTCAGAAAAGGGCTTGATGGGAACTCTGCACTAACGCATTTCAAGTTGCAAAGGCAACAATGAATTATGGCACCAGATTCGATTTGTGGCTCTTAACATATGTTCCTTCAATTTTGTTTTTTTGTTGTTATGGCATGTAAGCCCAGATGAAGTAGAGATGTTATAAGCTTGGAGACCCTTGATGTCAGCTCTTTCTAAGTGAGACCGAACTTCATCAGTCAGATTGATTAGGCATAACTCATAAGAAAGTCTTGCTTTTTTTTCTTTGGTCAGTAGGATTTGCATTGAGAAGAAAAAGTTGCAATACAAAAGCCTAATAAGCAGGGATTGGATGCAAATGGGTCGAAGTCCACATCCTCAACCCATTCTTATCGGGTCGAACGACAAACAAACCTAAAATCCAACTACAAATGCACTTCCCAACACTAACAACTTCACAGAAACAGAGAAATAGAGAAATAAACAAAACATAAGGCCCAAGCTTAGGTCCAATCCCAAAAAGACAACCATTAATAAAGTGAAGACCATACACTGCCTATATATAGACTTGTTTGGCCATTTTTCAATTCTTCTACATGAGTTTTCTTGTTAAAATGAATTAAATATCATAACAACCCTTCCATGAGATATTCAAAACATGCATCCGTTGACCACTTGACCATGCAATCATCCAAACATGCTTCTGTTGACCATGCACATTGCTGATTGATTTGCTTCACCATTTTCTTTAAGATAAGCTTGTTTTTTGTTTCCTTCAAATCTTAAGAAAACCAGTTTGACTAAACTACTGCTGGTTCTAATTAAAAAAAATTGCATAGTCCAGCAAATGCGTCATTGCCTTCCTTTTCTTTGAGAGGAAAACATGGTTCCATTGACCATATTGCAGACTGCTTACAGATTTGCTTAACCATTTTCTTAAGATAATCTTATTCATCTCCCCTTTCCTTGAATAAGATTATAGAACTATATAGATAGCTCATAAATGAGACTGGTGGTAGGAATGGAGCCGTAAAGGCTTTTCAAGCTCACTTGGCTGAACATAAGCCACCTCATCAGTTTCTTATTACCTTTGGACAAACTAATAAGTCATCATTTTCACCTTGCATGTTTTCATATTACGAGTGACAGCCAGGGACGAAGCTACATACAAGTTGGGGTGGGCTATAGCCCAGGGCAAAATTGTATTAAAAAAAAAAAAAACCCTACTATATATGTTTGTAACTAGAGGTGTACAATGGGCCGAGTCGGCCCAAATTCGGCTCGTTAAGAAGTGGGCTAGGTTGAGCCCTTTGGGCCAATGTTTTCTATTCCATTGGACCGGCTCAGCCCGAGCCTGTTTTGTGTTGGGTCGGCTCGAGCCCGTTATGAGTTTGGGCCGACCCGTTTATACTAGTTTTTTTTTTTGTTTTTTTATTTACTATTAGCCTTATTTTAATTTTTTATTTTAATTTTGGTAATAAAATTGAATAGAAAATGGAATGAAAATAATAGAAAATTAAAAAATTTGATAGAAAATAGAATGACATCAAAGACTATTTAATTTAAACAATAATAAAAATTAAAAATAATTAATCGGACCGACCCGGTCCGGCACGACCCATTATTGGGTGGGCTGTGGGCTAGGTTGAGCTTAAGGTTTAAAATAATTAGACCGACTTAGTCCAACCAGATTATTAAATGAACCGGCTCAAACACAACACGAAACACGAATTGACCGACTTTAAATGGCCGGATCGGCCCGGCCCAGCCCGTTGTACAGCTCTATTTCTAACTTTCTAAGCCTAGACCACCTATTTTTCAAACATTTGGCCCTACTCAAGCAAGCAGTCCATTTAGTCTATTTCTGATAGCCCACTCTAGTTGACATACACACTCACACACACAAAACTAGTCTAGACTAAACTAAAACACTGGGGTGTAATGGTGTATCACGCAGTCTTCATCCTCTCCCCCTGCAAGGCTGCAATCCATTCTTTATTTCTGACTTCCAATTACTCACAAGTCACAATTTGAAGTATTTCTCTTCTCTTTTTCTTGCAGTTTTTTTTATAATTAATGATGATTGATGAAAATGGGGTTTAAGTTAGGATTTTAATTTGGGGTAAATTTATGATTCAATTGAAATTGGGAACATTATTTGGGAAATGGTATCTCTTTTTTCTTATTAATGAAATTCTCCCGTACTGCTGAGGTTCTTTTCAGCTTAGCCAGACCATTTTCAAGTCTTAAACATCAACCCCTTTTACCAAGTTTTCTTGGTTTTGAAATTTAAAGTAGATCCTCTAGACCAAAAAGAAAAGAAGAACATATCATGGATGCTATCTCAGGTGTTGGGCATGAAGATCAGTACGACCGAGCCAAAGCGGTAAAGGCTTTTGATGACACAAAGGCTGGTGTCAAAGGCCTAGTGGATACTGGCATACTTAAAGTCCCAAATATCTTCATAGGACCACCCAACAAAGACCTCACTCACGATCAGTTTCCCACTTGCCAGCAAACCCATTTGCAAGTTCCTGTCATAGATCTTCATGGCATCAATGGTGATCGCCACAAGCAGGTTGTCGATGAAGTCCAGACTGCGTCGGAGACTTGGGGCTTCTTCCAAGTGGTCAATCATGGAATACCAGTAAGTGTGCTCGAGAGTATGATCCAAGGAGTGCGCAGGTTCAATGAGCAAGATCTTGAGGTGAAGAAAGAGTTCTACACGCGTGATCTGACAAGAACAGTCAGATTCAATAGCAACTATGATTTGTACCAATCTCGAACAGCTAATTGGAGGGACACATTGGCTTTTACCGGGGCTGCTGTTGATCATGACCCTAAAGCACTCCCTGCAGTTTGTAGGTACTTTGCTCAATAACCCTGTCAATTTTGTTGCTTGGTGATCTAATTTGGTCAGATTTGGCGGTTTTACTGGTGATCTTTACACTATTTTGAGCTCATGTTATTCTGTCAATGAAAGCACAAGGAATCATATGATTATATTTTGTGCACTTTTAATATACACATGATTTGTAAATCAACAAGAATTGTGGGGCTTGTCTCAATAACTAAGAAAATTGCTCCCTCTGATAACTCTGTTCAAATGTGTTCTCACATATATAGTTTTCTCTTTGTTAGACCACTATTGAACCCAAAAAAGTCAAACTTCAAGAATAAGCCTACAATGTTTATCATGTTAATTACACCCTTCCTAATAGATGAAGACAAGAAAAAAAAAAACATATAGGTGCAGCCTCTCCAAACACCTTACAAATCAACAAAAAAGTGAGGAACGAGGATTGGAGTTTTGAACTTAAGAGCTTTTACAACTAGAGTTCTGATACCATGTTACACAACCATATCAAACTAATACTCTTAGCATACTCTTCTACTAACAATGCTTTATGTTGTTCATATCTTTTGAGTCACCTAACCCAACTGTTTAGATAACTTTTTACTTGTTTGTTCACTCAAACATGCAGGGATACAACACTTGAATACACAAAGCATGTCACAAAGTTGGGAGAACAACTTTTTGGGTTATTATCAGAGGCTCTTGAGCTCAAACCTGACTACCTGATAAGGGAAATGGAATGTGCTCAAGGATATACCTTTGTGTGCCACTATTATCCAGCATGCCCAGAACCAGAACTAACTTTGGGAAGTAGCAAGCACTCAGATCCTTCTTTCCTCACCATTCTTCTTCAGGACCAAATTGGTGGCCTTCAAATCCTCCATGACAATCAATGGGTTAACATTAACCCCATTTCAGGAGCCTTAGTAGTAAACATAGGAGACTTCCTCCAGGTTTGTTACCAATCACATTATTGCTCCTAGCTCTTATTATGTAGTTTGTGTATTTTCACCAACTTTTCTAAGGTGTCCTAAAACTGTCCAGGCCATATCAAATGACAAGCTCAAGAGTGTTCAACACAGAGTGTTGGCAAACCGTGTCGGTCCAAGAGTTTCCATAGCATGCTTTTTCTCAGGACAGACTGGTGCACCTGCTAAGTCCTATGGTCCAATCAAAGAGATTATATCAGAAGAAAACCCTCCTCTGTATAGAGATTTCTTGATAAGTGAATATTATGGCAAGTTCTTTTCTCAAGGACTTGAAGAGAAGTCTGGCCTCGACCATTTCAAGATATAAAGCCAACAATTCCCACTGGATGAAAGCTTCAATAGTGTAATATCTATAGCTGAATAAAGTGGCCTATCCACAACATGTAATATTAGCCAAATTAATTAGAAATAATTACTCTATACTACACTTTATTTATTGTTTGTAACATGTAATACACATATTTATAATATTTAACAATCAGGTCACTTTGAGAGTGTAACGACCCGACCCAAATTTTCACTAGAAATTTAAATTTTTATTTAACTATGCTTTAAAGAGATTTAAAAAAAAAAAGATGTTGAATTGTATTTTAAAGATTTTGGGATTTATTCGGAAAATAAAAAGGGCTTGGATTTAAAATTTTTATTTTATTATTGTTTTAATTTGGGTTTGACCAAAAGTTGACTTTTAAAATGAATGGGTTTTCGATTTTGACTTCGGGTCCGTTAGATAGGTTTCGAACTCACGATTTCATAGACACGTGGCACGCGTCTATCCGAGTTACAGTTTGAAAGATATGGGTGTTTGAAGCAAGGGGCAATTTCGTAAAATGGACAAATTGAGTTTAAAAATCAGATTTTTTTTAGAACTTTCTCTCTCTCTCTCTCTCTCTCTCTCTCTCTCTCTCTCTCTCTCTCTCTCTCTCTCTCTCTCTCTCTCTCTCTCTCTCCCGCACTCTCACTTCTCCCTCTCTCCCCGAGCTCACTTACCTCCCCCTCTCCTCTCTCATTGCCGTGACCAGCTCCGGCCATCTTCACGGGACCAGCTAANGGCGACCAGAGGCCGGCGACCAGCTAACCCCACTGGCCCAGTTTTCTTTCTCCCCGTGCTCTCTCTCTCCTTCGCGTCTCTCTCTCTCTCTCTCTCTCTCTCTCTCTCTCTCTCTCTCTCTCCTCTTCTCCCCTGCGCGCGACCTCACCATTGGGAGTAGTGGTCGGCCACTTTCCCGGCAACGCGAGGCCACCAGCGTGATCCCCTTGGGCCGGCCATCCATCCCCGAAGCCTCCTCGAGCAGGCCAATTTGTTTCCACATGCAGAAACCACTGGAGAAGCCAGCAGCCACCGCCGGCCATTTCGTCGATCCCACTCATTTTCAGCCACCGTTGGCCGTGATTCTTGAGGGGTTTTACTCCTTTAGGTATGGGCTTTCATTCCCCCTGGGTTTAGTTGATAAATTTTGAGTATTTTCGCGAATTCAAATTTTGGAGTTTATAGCCATTTCGGGTTATCTTGGGTTTTCGAATTTGGGGGCTATTTTGATGTTGTTTTGGATAAATTTTGTCTCTAGGAAACCCAATGGCTATGTAGGATTGAAAAATTTGAGGAATTTCGGAGAAATTTGTGCAATATAGTTTGGTGCTGCCACTTTGAGCGGCGACAGTGTGGGTTCTGACCACCTGGCTGTCACGTAAATTATCTAGCGCTAATTGGGATGCTAAAATTGAGTTGGTTGATGATTTTGAATAGGTGGGTGCAACTTGAGCGACAGAATTTCAATTTGGCTCGTGATCGAACACTTTACGGGGATCGTCTTTAATTCTAGGACGACCCCAAGTAAAGTTAGGCCACTTGCCGGTTTTCTCTTGAAATTGTGGCTAAAGTTAAGGACGTAGGTGTCGTAGTTGGAGTCGGGACGGATTTGGAATAGGGTGAGAGTGTATAGTTTAAAGAAAAACGATTTCTAACTAGTAGGAAAATGTGAGTTGGGAGGGACGTTAGGCTACACACACACTCTCTTTAAATGTCGTAGAACCGAGGCTAATCTATGGCTTTATTGTTTTATTCTATAGGCGAGACGATCGTGGCTTGAGACGACCCGGAGGAGGATCGAAGATAGAGATATCACTGTGAGTGGACATTTGTTTTTAGAAGCATTTTATAAAATCTATGAATTTATTTATTGGCTATTTGAGTTTTGGTTTAAACATAATGAATGTGGGTGGATTCTTGGTTTTTAAATGCATTTATGAAATTCCTTTAAATTAACTATTGTTAATAAATCTTGATTTGGATGTGGGGTTTGGTGGACGGAGTTGAATTTCGGATTTTCAAATACTCTCGTATATAAGTTTTAAAACATAACTTCATTTGATGGTTTATGTTATTATTTCAGTTTTTGGTCGAAAAGAGTGATTTGATTTATGTATTTTGAAATTAAGTTGGAATTATGCAACAAGTTTTTATGGAAATTAAAGTTTCTTGGAAAAGTACAATTATTCTATTTTTAGTGGAAAAAAGACCTATGATTTTGGTTATGAAAAATGGTTTTTAAACCACCTTTGCAGTACCCTACAGGTTATCAGATTTAATAGATCTTTGGGACCCATCACGATGCACATATAGGCTTTGGGCCGTGTGTCGGGATGTTTCGCCCTTTGGGGGCCGCTCTGCGTGCACGTATGACAGATAATTTGTGGCTCTGCATGCGTATGACAGATTCTCGGCTCTGCGCATGTATGACAGATTATTTATGGCTCTGCATGCGTGACAGATCCTCGGCTCTGCGCATGTATGACAGATTCTATGGGTAACTGACTGGTGTGTGTTTTCAACTGTTAAGTATTTTAAGTGATGAGCTTATGGCAGCAAAAGGTTTTTAAGTATGACGGTTTCAGTTGAGCAGTTTTATAAATTTTTCAGTATGTTGAGAGTGGTTTGAGAAAGAAGGTTTCAGTTTAAATTATTTTATTATAAATGTATTATACAGTTTTATTTCGATATTTTATTTTAAATTTATAAACTACTCAGAATCTTTAATGTTTGAAGTTTTATTCGATAAAGAGTTGGTGCTTTGGTTTAGTTTTACAATACGCTTAAGCCTGAAAATGATTTTAAAACTGGGGGTGTTCAAAGAGCGACGTGAGGTTTTAGAGTTAAAAATATTTAGACTTGATTTCATTTCCATTTAAGTGTCCACTCACTGCCTATCTCACCGTTTTCTTGTTTTGTCTTAAATTTGTCCCCCAGGTAGTAGCATTGGTGGAGGTCGAGCCAAACTCGTCGAGGCAAATCACATCCATTTTCTGCCCCCGGATCTTGTACGGATTCATTTCCATTTTAGAAGTTCCTTTCTTAAATTGTAAAAATTTATGTATTAGGAGTAGTGGCTCTGATGACCATACTTAAGTCATAAGGTTAATTTATTTTGTTGGGTCTGAGACCTTTTTGGTTGTGGTAGAGGTGGTTGCTGTCTTAGAAGTGTTTTTAACAGGTTTGAAATTTCTGGGTTAGTCCATTTTCAGGGGAGGTTCTGCCGAATTTTCGGTAGAATTTTTCTTGATTTTGGATTCCCGCAGGACCCCTTCGGGTTTATGGGTAAAACTCGGGGGCGGTCCTGTCAGAGAGTGTATTGGTTATCTATTTCTTGGTACTAGTTGGTACAAGCTTTCTATCTTAGCCATCCAAGCAATCCAATGGTTACTAATTTTTTAATTTTTTCAAAACTCTCTTATACTCTCTCACGTGTCTCTCTCTCCCTCATTTCTGAAATTTATCTTCTCTTTCATCACTCTTTCTCTCCCCCCAAGCACTCTCTCTGTGTTCTCTCTTGCTCTCCCTTGCTGCAACTTTCTTTGACGACGTGTGTGTGCATCCGGTCATGGATGGCGACGAGAGGACCACCCCTGAGTTCTTCTCTCTTCCCTCTTCATCCCTGTGAGCTCGGAACACCCAACAAACCTCATACCCGATCGGAGCCCCGATGTTGACTCTGATCTTGACCTTGTCGTGACGTTGCCGAAGAACAAGCCAAGTTCCTCACTATAACAACGCCTAGAAAGTTATTGGGGAAGTCAACTCCACCCTCGTGCCTTCCTTATCAGTAGTAGGTTCTTGATTTTTTTTTGTTTAGTTCAGTTTCTGAAACTGCAGTTTTCTGAAAACTGCAATTTCTGGAACTGCAAGTGAATTGAAACTACAGTTTATTGGAGTTGCAGACTTACAGTTGCAGTTACTAACTGCAAGTGAAACTACAGTTTATTTGAGTTGCAGACTTGTAATTTCAGTTTCCGTTATTTTGGTGATGCATTGATACTGATATTTTGGAAGGTGTCCGCATTCTATATTTTTGTTATGTTTATTTTCGTCAAAACAATGAGCGAGGTAGATGGGGTTTTTGTGGCGCAGGGATCTAGTGGTGGTGTGATGTCCGCAAATGAAGAATGAGTTTGTGATAGTTGGCCCGCAAAGGAAGAATGGAGTTTTAGGTAATTTTGGTTAATAAAATTAGATGTCAATACCTATATATTAATGGACTCAATTAATTAAGTCAGAGTACTTAGCAACCACACCTACACTTGTGTTACAATTGTAACCAATATAATTTAAGATAATATAGTTGGCTCTAGTTATTGTTCATTGTGTTAATTTAGTTGAGCAGCCTTTCTATCCATCTTAGCTAATTTCAATACCGAAACAGAGTCTGTCTTAAGCAGTCTCTTTTGGGTATTTATTGCTTGGTACTGGTCTATGGCAAATCTACAACAATTTTTGAGCTCATTTGTACTCTAAACAAGAAAATAATGACAACTACTTATTCACCTCTCAGTGAATTACACGTTTAAAAGTGCGGAGCAAAGGGTTTGTGCCACTGCCAACCACATTGGACTGAGAATTTCTCTTGCATATGCTTTTTCAAAGGATGTTACTATCAAAAAACTCTGTTCTTTGGTCCAATCAACGAACTGATATAAATTGTGCATTCACCAAAGTGCATCTTTTGAAAGTTTGAAAAAGACAAAGACGGTATAGTTTTTGAGTAATACAAGAGGCATCAAATGGTATCTCAATATTTAATCACGACTAACGTGTTGTCATCAACATTTTATTTTTATTTAAATTTATTGAATTTTCACAAAAAAAGGAAATTACAAATTTAGTCCACTTATTTTATACCTAATTCAATTTTGGTCTACGATTTTTTTTTAAGTTCAATTTTAGTCCACTTATTTTATATCTAGTTCAATTTTGGTCTATGATTTTTTTTTAAATAATGATTTTAAATCATTTTGGTTATATTTTCTTCAATTATAATTGAAGTATAAGTTATAATCCATCATTTTTTAATCATAGGAACCAATTTGAAGTATTAGAATCAAAGATAATTGAAGTTTGTTAAAGTTTAAAAAATCTGAAAATTTTCTAAGAAAAATTACTAATTTCGAGTATTTTATTTTTGGGTCAATTATCTTGAGTTTTAAAACTCCGATTTTAATGATCTTTATATGGTTCTAGAAAGGAGATGCATAGTTTTGAAACAAGTATATATTTACCGAATTTGGTTTAGATTTGATAGGATAAAAGACGGGACAAATTTGAGAAAACAAATCTGAATTTTTATTGAACAAATGAAACAATTAGTAGATCAAAACAGAACTTAAAAAAGATCGTGGACAAAAATTGAACTAAATATAAAATAAGTGAACCAAATCTATAATTTTCTCAAAAGAAATATATTAAAATTTTGTTTTCCATTAGACTAGTCATCTATGAAATTTAAACTCAGAATTTATTCTAATAAAGAAAGACTAGATGTTATTCACTAAATCAAAAAATCACTCGCAGTGCATTAATTGACTTCAATAAACAATGCTACAACCCAACTTCTTTTTCTCCTAATTTACAAGAAATGTTCACATTAGACTTTAGACATTGTTTATTGTTTTCAATACAATAATAATGTATAATAATGTAGTACGTCTTATCACGTGTCAATGTGTCACGTATTGAAAAAAAAAAAAAAGTTAAAGATAAATGGCAATTTTTATAGTTCAACAGTCATATAACCTTGGCCTCCAGGCCCTCCATCATTGTCACTGCTATTCATTGACTAATCCAATGAATTTCTATTTGTTTTTTTGGGTTTCCTCGTAAGTTGTAACATTAACAACTATATGTACATTTAAAGCAGATTGAGATCAATGGCCGAAAGAAAATAGCAGATAGAGATCAATCCATCGAGTCAAAGCCCAAGCTATGCCCAAAGTCAGCTCAACCATGCTCAATATTTCTAAAATAAGTACTGTAGAGTGTTGGACTTGGGCCTAACCTTTGTGACCTGATCCCATCCCAATCCGAACCAATATTCCAATTTTTAATTTTTTTTTTCCGTGTAATTTTGTATTGTTCTTGTCATGTACTCATGTGTAAGAATAATAAATAAATTGATTAGGCAATACCGCCATACACTAACATTTGTTTCTTCTCTGATCTTGATACTTGAAAAATTATTTTGTATAATCTAATATGATATATCTAATTTTACACATTTAATGTAGATAGATTGATAGAAGACGATAATATACTAAATTTCTTTTAAAAAATGAAAATTATAAATTATAAAAATAGTCTCGAACTGGAAGTAAGCTAACGGGCTCATATTGCCGGTCCGTTGACTGTTTAATTCGGCGGGTTGGGTCGATGACTACGTGCTCGCAAGTCGCAAATTCGAAACCATGCGGCGACTGGACACACGTGCCAAGATGGCGCGTAGAGAGGAAGCAATCAATTTAATTATTCCTGTTGCACTTGCGGGTGGAGACCGTGGAGCATGACCACGCTATTTGACTGTAGGCATGTTGGTTGAGTTTGAGAAATGAGAATCCCAGTTTGGTTTAGCTGTTCTGTTTGTCTTAATAATTTATTTAATTTAACTCTCTCTCTCTCTCTCTACTTTGTAGTCCAAGTTCTTATTTTTTTCACAATAATCAAATTTCCCAGTTGTAATTTACCATCATTTCTCTTCTGGGTATCAGATTTTTTGGTCTTCTGTGTACTCTTCTTGAATGCTATGCTGAAAGGAATGGTGGGTTAGAGAGCTTTTTTCTCATTAGTTTCTGGTTGATGTGATGTGGTATTAGTTTTAATGATCTGGGAAGATGGGTTTTTTCTCAGACCCATTAAGAATCTGACACTTCCTTGAATTTTGAGAGAGAAAAAGAAAGAGAAATGAAGGATTTTCCTGGGGCGCCTGGGACTTTGATTGGGCTTCTTCTCAGGATTTCACAATGCGTCTTTGCAGCTGGGTCTATTGCTTCCATGGCCACTACTACCAGCTTCTTCAATTTCACAGCTTTCTGGTATTGCTTCCTTTCCACCCCAGTGATTTCTTATTCAATTTTAATTACTAGATTAGGAAGATGGGCTAGCCTGTAGTTTTTATAGAGGATTTGAATGAAAGTGATTAAAAGAGATATGATTCATTCCTCTGCATGAAGGTGAAATTTGGTTGGATTGGTTTGTAACGTTTTTGAGAGGTTTTTGAATTTTGACTGACTGACGATGACTGATTTTATGGTTTAGATTTCCTAAACATGACTTGACAATTCATTTAGATTTTAGCATTAGCCATTAGAACTTGGAAAGTGCCAAATTTTGTTCTGGGCAGTGCTCTTTATTGGCCTTGTTTGTTTAGAACATAGATGGTCCATTTGGACTCATTGTGCAACAGCAAAGATATCATTCTTGAAATGTTATAATTAGCAGCTCAATTTTGCATAATTTGATTCCATTAGCTAATGGATGAGGACAATATTATTCAGTTATCTCTACCTAGTTGTATATTTCTGCATCTTTTGGTGGATAGATTTAAGCAGCGATGAGTGATGACTTTGTAATTCCATAAAATTGATTCACTACCACTTTACTGCATTGTATTTTCTTCCAGTTATAATACACCACATGCCATTTATTGTCCTGAAAAAAAAAAAAAAAAAAAGTCCTTAGTTCAAGACAATGCTCATTTTGCAGCTACCTGATTGCTTCCATGGGTCTGCAAGTCATCTGGAGTTTTGTGCTGGCATTGTTTGATGCATATTCCTTGGTGAAAAAGAAGGTCCTCCACAATCCTGTATTGGTTAGCCTCTTTGTAGTTGGAGACTGGGTCAGCCTCTATAAATCTTGAACTTTCTTAATTGTCACATGAAATCTTCTGTGTTCATAGTGCTTGTCATTTAACAGCTTACTTTTTTTTTCCCCAATTTATTACCAATAGGTTACAGCAACACTGTCTCTTGCAGCAGCTTCTGCCTCAGCTGGCATAACTGTGTTGTATTTCAGTGACTTAAGTCACTGCAATTTTGGAGAGGAATGTCAAAAGTACCAGATGTCAGTTGCTTTAGCATACCTGAGCTGGGTAACAATTGCAATTTCTTCTCTAATAATGCTCTGGCTATTGGCAGCAGGTTAGACCGCTTGTTTGTATAGGCCATTTGGATTTGTTACATCTCATTGTGGCCCTTCTCTGTCATAGATATTTCATTTTTTGTAGGAAAAAAAATTGCAATGTCAATAGGAAAGGAAGCAAACATGATAGACAGTACCCAAAAATTACTCTCATTACCTTATCTGAATTATTTTTCCACTGGGGTGGTGGGGTTAGATTTGGGAAACAGTTGTATAAAATGGAATTAGAAACTGGATACATGTACTTGCAGAGTTTATTAATGAGAAAAAAGAACTACTTATCATTTCTGTCGAATTTATCCACATTGATGATGATTATACCAATTGGTTAGTGGCCACGGAAGCTCAAACTCCAAGCAAAGTGCTTTCTATAATTTGGGTGGCTATGAGTCCTTACTGCCAACTGACTGAGTTGGTGGGCTACTGTGCTTTTGTTATATTATTAACACAGAGAGAGAGAGAGAGAGAGAGAGAGAGAGAGAGAGAGAGAGAGAGATTGTATGAAATTGTATGCTTTTTCCTTCTAGTCTTCCACTATAAATTAGCTAGCAATGATTTCGTATACACAAATCATACAAAAAAAAAAAAGAAGCCAAAATTATATATGTATTATTGGTGTGACATCTTTCTACTACATATGTAAATTTTTAATGCAAAATCAATCCTCTTGTGTACAAAACTTGTATATGGAGCATTATTCTAGATTGACAGAGTATCTAATCAGAGGTATGGGGTTTCTTTAGTTTCAAAATAGCAAGTTGCAATAATAAGCACATTGCCATCTGCGTTCAGTGGCCCTCATGTGTCTTCTTGATGCTCCTTTGGGCGAATCCCACTGGAAACATGCTATTTTATATAAGAATCTGCAGGAACCAATGGCTCGCTGGAAAAGGCGTGTCTTTTTATATATTAAACTATTTTTCTTAAAGAAGTCTGGTTTAATCTTGCTTATATTAAGCAAAACACTTTGCTTTATGTTGTTGGTTGTTTGTAATATTTTAGTAGGTATATTTGTGGGAAAAAAATTTCTTATCACATGTTTATTTTTCTTTTCACGTTATAAGTGTATGTATCACATCATAAGTATATATGCATGTATATAATAAATGCATATACCTATTACATATGTATATGTCTGCACTCTGCAGAAAATCAACCTTTGTGTATTTCTTAAAGAAGTGTGCTCTGAAACTCATGGACAATATGATTATGGGTTAAGTGACAGCAAGAGAAGTGTCAATAGAATTATGTCAACAACGACAAATGGTTACCAACAAAAGTAAGTGGAATCAGAGCTGTTGGTCTAGTGGTTGGTTAGGGCCCCACTGGCAGGTGAAAGTCAGAGAATCCTAATATCCCATCAGTTACCACTGTAAAGACATTGTTATCTGTCAATTACCATTACTACTTTACTAGAATAAGAAAATAAACTCATTTATCTCTCTCTACAAATAAATTTAGAAGCTATATATATCATAATCTAATTCTATAGAGCATCTGCCTAAGAAACGAAACGATTCACACATGGGATAGAATTATTTTTGTAAATCTAAAAGAAGATGCATGTCTGTAGTGTTGTCTCTGTCCTGTGTGGTCCTTGAAAGAGTGAATAGGAATTGTGTCTGTGATACTAGATCCAGATATTAATGAGCTCAGCAGAAGCTATTCTTTCAAGGTGTGGTGGTGGCCCTGGTGGGGTTGCTTTATGGAGAGCTTTCTTTAAGCATCCAATTTACTGAGCCAAATATGCACACAGAAAACGTACACCAGGATGTCCCTAATCTTAGTCACAAGATAAATCATGAGCCAAAAGGCCCAAAACAGAAAGGGCATCTAAAAACATGTAAACCCAATTAATTTGAAAACTTCTACAATACAAATGCCGCATATGTGGATGTTTTTATTTTAAATATTGACAGATTTACCCTTTTATTACTCGGATATAGATTCCCCCTCATTAGATTAGATGTATTTGTATGAAATGAAGTGACCGTATTATAAATGTTCTTCTATACTCCAAGCTAAATCCGAGCCACCACATTTTGCTCTGTGTAGACATGATGACTAACAGAACAGTCCCCAATTCATTTAATTTTGAAGCGTCCTTACCCTTTTTGATTTGCTGAAAACAATAGAGAGAGAGAGAGAGAGAGAGAGAGAGAGAGAGAGAGAGAGAGAGAGAGAGAGAGAGAGAGAGAGAGAGAGAGAGAGAGAGAGAGAGAGAGAGAGAGAGAGAGAGAGAGAGAGAATGGTTAAGAGCTCTGTATCAAAACCTAGCATGTTCTACACGTTTGGCCCATTGCGTGAACAAATTAAACCTGGCGTCTTTCTAGCTAACCCATGAATAAGCTGTCAACCATGCAATACTTTAGCCATATTCCTCTTGACGCATTGATGAAGTATGTGTCACCAATATCCTTCTCATATGACCAGCAAGTCACGTGTTTATAACCTTGAGTTTTCTTTCGCATTTAGTTGACACCTCCTTGCCATGCAAGGGCTTGGTCATGCTACATATATGTATTTCAATAGAGCTTCTATGTACTCGTATTCCTCTTTTCTTTTGCTGTTAGCTACAAACCTCATATCTTGGTGTAGTTTTCCTATTCAATCTTCTCCTCTTCTAAAGTTGGTTGCCGTGAGTTAAAAGAGGAAATGAAGGTGAGTGGTTTATATAATGTATAATAAAATTTCTATATTTTGAAATGAAGGTGAGTGGTTTATCACGGATTTTATTCTTTTTATATAACATCTCGTTATTTTCTCACTCCTCATCTTATTATTTTTTTCAGATGAGTAACTAGATTTCTGATGAGCTGGATAAAAGGTTTGGCGAGGTGAGGTTGATAGGATGAACTTTATGCACATGGCGTGACACCTTAACTAGTAATGTTCAATTTATAGTTAACCAAATTTATATACATGATAATTTTCAATCACATCAAATCTACCATGCAAAAATTATATTCCAAATGGATGTAATGACATGCACGATTCCTGTATTGTCAAGTAGAATAAAATCAGTGAGAAAACAAATTGCCTCCTTTCACAGAACAGAATACAAAAAATCTCAGAATGATGAAACCTTAAGTAAATTCTATATGATATGTTTATAAGTTTACAGGACAAATGGTAATGGATCAGTATTTAATAACATGTTAAAAGAATTTTTTTTTTTTTTTAAAGCCGCTATTGGCAATCCATTTTAGCTTCATGCCCTTCACCTTGCAAAATTATAAGATATTCAGTTTGGAGTGTAAGAAGCTCAATGAGAAGTGAGAAGTGCTAATACCCAAAAAAATATTCACTAATTATAAGTCAATTAATTTTTAATCTTTAATCAGGGTTTAAGAATATTGGATTAATCGAGTCCTTTGAGCAAATATGCGGAATCTTTTCTTGTATTCCCCGTATCTATTCTGGCAATGAAGAATAGAAGAGGAACCCGATACTGACAACATGCAACAAAAATCAAGACTGAACTATTCCATCATCCTCTATATGAATACATGCATGATGTGCTCCTCCAGCTTGCCAATAACTGAATAGAAGAAGCAAGAAAGAGGAGCAGAGGAGGCTAGGCTATGGCACAGAAGGCATGTTCAAGCCTTTGGAGAATATACAGGAAGTTCAAGCCACACCTCCTTATGGTTTTAGCTCAAATGGGCTACACATTTCTATATTTTATCACAGAAGCTTCCTTCAATCATGGGATGAACCCTCATGTTTACATAACTTATCGCCATATTGTTGCTGGTGTAGTGATGTTGCCCTTTGCCTATGTTCTAGAAAGGTATATATGTGTACATGGAAATGTTCTCATGCCAGACAGTTTGACATGTTCTGTTGTATTGTTAATTTAGACAACATAACATGCCATATACATGGCAGAAGAACATGACCCTATTTGTAAATTTTTGTCTTACACATATTTTCAATCATATATATGTCATGTGTATAACTGTTGATCTTTGATTCTCTTCCTGCAGAAAAGACAGACCAAAGCTAACATTTGCTCTTTTCTTGGAACTTTTTGTTCTTTCTCTTCTGGGGTAAGGATATATAGAGCACATATATATATATTTATTTATTTATGCTTCTGATAAAGTAAAAAATGAAAGACTAATTCAGCATCTTTTTCAATGGTTGCAGGGTGGGTTTGACTTTAAACATGTACTTTGCAAGCTTAAGATACACCTCTCCGACCTTCCTTGCATCAATGGTCAACACCATAGCTTCCCTCACTTTTGTAATGGCAGTTCTACTCAGGTTAGTATATACCCTCTTAATCCATAAGTCCAAGCATTCCTGTATACCAACTATACTGTGTTATGCACAAGGAATTACTTAATTTTCAGGTTGGAGGTTCTTAATATTCGAAACCCTCGTGGTTTAGCAAAAGTTATGGGAACCCTGGTCTCTTTAGCTGGTGTAATGACCATGACACTGTACAAGGGACCTATTGTGAGAAATTTATGGCCTCCCCTAGTCCATGTTCAAGGAAAATCCTCCATCCATGAGAACTGGTTGAAGGGTTCAATTCTTACTGTTGCAAGCTGCATAACATGGTCTATATGGTACATTATGCAGGTTTGTAAAAGATAAACATGTATATGAATCATATCTGAGTAATTTAATTAGGCTAGAGATGGAGTTTCTGATATTTCATATAGTAATTCTCTGTATAAAATTGCAGGCAATCACATTGAAAAGATATCCTGCACAACTGTCACTGACTACATGGATGAGCTTTATCGGGGCAGCACAATCAGCTGTGTTCACAGTGTTTATAGAACATAGACGAGCTGCTTGGACAATTGGATTCAACATTGACCTCTGGTCCATATTATATGCTGTAAGTAATCAGGATTCTGAAAATGTGAAATGTTGTATAACTTGTATTACAATAGTTAATGGCAAGGTTCTTCTAATGTGGGCTGTGCAGGGAGTGGTGTGCTCTGGTCTAATAATCTTCATTCAGCTATGGTGCACAGAAGAGAAAGGACCAGTTTTTGTGACCATGTTTAATCCAGTTTCAACAATATTAGTGGCAGTTCTAGCATACTTTGTCCTCGGCGAAAGACTTTACATGGGCAGGTAATTTTTAATTTATCCAATCTTATATGCATATACAGGTGATTACACATATCTGGGTTTTACCTTAGACTTATGTCTGATAAGGGAATGAGTTGTGAGGATTTACTCATTGTCCCTCTAGTTATAACTGCTAGAGTTGGTGAAAAGTAGAGGGGGAAGTAGTGGCTTGGATGTTCTAAATGTTCATCTGTGGTTTGTTCAGCATACTAGGGGCAGTTATTGTCATTGTTGGCCTATACTTGCTGTTGTGGGGAAAAGAAGGTGATGAAGTTTACATCATCAAGTCCCAAGAGTCCTCTTATCAGACATATGAAAAGCAGAAGGATAACAAGATACAGAAAATCACTTCAGTGGAAAAGGATGTGTTACATGGTGAACCGTAAAGATTGGATCATTCCCCTCAAATCCACTGAGAGAGGGACATCATGAATCAAGATTCAAAATCAATAAAATCTAAAAGAAGGAAGTAAATTCAACAAGAAATTGAGTGAGCAAAACATGGGAGTGAGAGGAAGAGATGGAATGTATACTTTATTAACTTCTGCTTCAGATTCCGAATTGATCAGGGATAAATATACCAAACTCTCCTTTCCACCAAAATTCTCTTTTTGTTTGTTTTATTTATTTATTTTAAGTAAGTAAATAACTGTGAACTTTTGAAGTTTGGAAGTTGTATCATTTTCTTTCACATTGCTGTTAGCTCCAAACCTCAGATCTAGCTTGGTGTAGTTTTCCCATTTAATCTTCTCATCTTTTGAAATTGGTTGCCGTGAGTGAACAGGAAATCAAGGTGAGCGGTTTATAATTTGTTATAAAATTTCTATATTATTTCTATATTTTGATATAAAGATGAAAACCATGGTGTTATCATGAATTATAAAATATCTTTCTATTTGAAGTCATACATGTCTTTTTTGTGAAATGTTTTGGGTTATCTATCTATTGAGGTTGTTTCATGAACCACGAGAACTTTAGTGGCACACAAGATGTATAAGACAATGAGGCAAATGAGGGGTTACGTAGGGGTCACCCTCTTAAATCTTAGATGAACCAAGATATGAAAAGACGATGAAATTTGATAGTGTGATTTATATTTTGATACAACTATGATATTTTATAGTGTGTGTAAAACGACCTTGTTTGACTGATATATTACATAATCTACTCATTAAATTGTTGTTTGTTTATGTCTCACCTTATTATTTTTTCCAAATGAATAACTTGACTTCTTATAGGTAGGACGAGAGTTAGGCGATCTAAGGTTGATATGATAAATTTTATCTGCATGTATAGACACATGAGATTTATACAAGAAATTGATTTTTGTTTTGAAAAAGTTTTAGTAATCTCATTTCATTTTTTACTAGAATTCAAGAAATTTTATCTTCCGGTCTCAGACATATGTGAAACCTTTACATTCATAAAGTATTACCTGTTGTAAAAGTATGTGGAAATTAGGGTTTGTAGAAAAGAGGAGGCATAGAGAATATAATCAGTCTATTTCATTCATGTTATAAATATCCTTATATAGAGGTAGGGTTTACTAGGTTTTGAATATTTACTAGTTTGCCCCTACAACTAATTACATGAATAGTCACACATAATAATATATTTACAACACTCCCCCTTGGATATTTCATGTCATTAGTGTTGTCTCTGCTATGCGCTTCTAAGTTGCCTCGTTAAAACTTTGCCAGGTAATAAAAACCCTGTAGGAACAAAAACAACCATGGTCGAAGGAAAAAGAGTGCAACGCGCTTGACTGTGTAGTAGTCACATCAGAACCTCGAAAGTAGGTGAAGTCATATTTTCTGGATCATAAGCAGATAATATGTCTAAGGGAGCGGGGTGCATTAGAGTTGTTACACCAAAACCTTGCCTGGTAAACCCAATGGGAGAAACCCGTGGTCGAAGGGAAAAGATGAGCAAATGCATATATATCATATCAACACATCTTCAGGATGTAGTATGAGTAGGGTGACTATGCCAAGATGTGCCTCATTAAAACCTTGCCAGGTAACAAAACCCAATGAGAGAAAATAACCTTGGACGAAGGACAAAAGAGTATACGATGGTCAAGCGAGTATGCTTTGGGATACTCTCCCTGATGTCGACTCCCCCTGAAGACTACATACTAGGTAAATTAGCCAATCTACGCAAATCAATACTTCGAACATACATCAAGAACGTGGACTTTGGCAGTGACTTGGTGAAGAGGTCTATATAGTTGTCTTGAGATCGGATCTGCTTGACTTCAATCATCTGATGCTCTTGTTGCTGTTGATTGAAGAAGAACTTCAGTGCAATATGCTTGGTGTTGTCTCCTTTGATGAAACTCGTCTTCATCTGCTGGATGCAAGTGACATTATCCTCATAGATAATTATTGGTTCATCAGTGGTGGAATTCAGCCCACAAGTACTTCGAACATGTTTGAAAAATGCTCTTAGTCATATACATTCACGAACTGCTTCGTGAAGTGCTATAATCTCAGCATGATTCGAAGAGGTATCAACAAGGGTCTGTTTCGTAGACCTCCAAGATATTGTTGTATTCCCAATGGTAAAGACATAACCAGTTTGAGAACGCGCCTTATGCGGGTCTGATAAATACCCTATGTCAGCATATCCAACAAGGCGGGCATCATTTCGAGGATCGAGGAGGTTGGATCCATTCCTTAATGCGTAGCTAGGGATAAAATAAGCCCATATCCGTCGTACTTTTAATGTAGCGGAAAATGTCTTTTATGCCATTTCAGTGGCGGCGTGTTGGCGCAGAACTATATCTAGCTAACAAGTTCATAGCGAATGAGATGTCTGGTCTAGTACATTGAGCCAAGTATAATAATGCGCCTATTGTACTTAGATATGAGACTTCTTGTGCCAATATTTCTTCGTTATCATCTGCGGGACGAAACGGATCATTCTTACAATTTAGACTACGGACGATCATGGGCGTGCTAGAAGGCTTCGCTTTATCTCATTAAAGCGCCTTAACATCTTTTGGATGTAATTCAATTAATGGACTAAAATTTCATTTGCACAGTGCTCGAGCTCCAGGCCGAGATAGAAATTCATTCTCTCAAGATCTTTCATCTCGAAGTCCAACTTCAAGTGTTTAGTTGTTCCCTTGATCTCTTTAGGAGTACCAATTAGATTTATGTCATCGACATAAACAACTACAATAACAAAACCGAAACTTGTTCTTAATAAACACGCAAGGGCATAGAACATTATTCACATATCTTATCCCGATCAAATACTCACTTAAACGGTTATACCACCTCCGTCCGGATTGTTTCAATCCATAAAGTGAACGCCTCAAACTAATAAAGAGCGTGTTCCGTGGTCTGGAACTATTTACATCGGTTGTCTTAAGTCCTTTGGGAACTTTTATATATATATATCTCTGTATCAAGATCCCCATAAAGATAAGCAGTGACCACATCCATAAGCTGCATACCCAGTTTTTTGGAAACTACCAAACTGATAAGGTAGTGGAAAGTTATAATGTCCATTACGGGGGAATACTCTTCCTCGTAATCAATCCTAGGGTGGCGTTGAGAAAATCTTTGTACCACTAGACGAGCCTTGTATCTTACAATCTCGTTTTCCTTATTACGCTTCCTTACAAATACCCATTTAAATTGCAGAAATTGGAATCTTAGTGCGCATAACAAAGGTTCGTGCGATCATTTGTAATCTTTTAATGAACGCTTCAGCGAGACCATTCTGGGTGTGAACATGGGGACCTCGATGTTCAACATTAATCCCAAGAGACATGCAATAATCATCGAAAGTTTTCGATGTAAACTCCGGTATTATCAAGTCTTCTGGACTTTATAGGATAATCCGTGTGGTGAGCCTTCTGGGCGATAAGTTTAGCAAAAACAGCATTTCTTGTGGACAATATTGTAATATGTGATTACTTTTGTCGATGCATCAACCAAAACCATGAAATATTTAAATGGTCCGCATGGTGGTTGGATAAGTCCACAAATATTCCCTTGTATCCTTTGCAGGAAAATGATTGAGTTTTTACTAGTCTTTGCATATGATGGTCTCGTATTCAACTTTCTGAGCGAGCAAGTTTGGCATAGTGTATCACTAAACACAAGGTCCTTATTAGTAAGGGGATGTCCGTGTGATGAATTGAGGATACAGTGCATCATACTTTGACCCAGGTATCCCAACCGGTCATGTCATAGAAAGAAACTGCTCGAATTGGTTAACTTCTAGTTAACTATGTGATTGGCCTCAATCGATCTAATGGTGGTCATGTAGAGACCGTTCAAGAGACATTTCAATTTCTCCAATGTATGCTTCTGGCCATACAAATTGGAGGTTATGCAAAGATATTTCACTCCATTTTCCTCAGTAGTTTCAACGTGATAACTGTTGGCTCCAATATCCTTAAAACTCAACAACGTTCTTCTGGAATTTGGAGAATATAAGGTCTCATTAATGGTAATTCAGTACCATTTGACAACATAAAAATGGGCTTTGCCATGGCCCTCTATCAGGTTGGATTGGCCTGATATGGTTGTCACAAAGGTATGATTAAGCAATAAGTTTGAAAAATACTTCCGATCATAAAGTATGGTGTGCGTAGTAGCATTGTCTGCCAGACAACAAACTTTCCCACTAAACATGCTTATTTATAAATTTAATTCAATGGATCACATGTATGAAAATAACTTGATTAAATTAAATAATATTCGAGCATAACCAAATTTCCAAAATAAATAATCCAAATCATAAATTACCAAAATAATTCGAATAAGAAAAACATTATTCAGAAAATAAATATGGCACAACTGCCAATCATCAAGTTTCTAGTTCTCGAAGTATCCAGATTCAGCTTGGAAATCAATGACCTCTAGGGTGATATCCATAGAAAATGATCCCTCAATGAGATTAGTCTCTCGAGTTCCGTGACTGGCGTAATACTCATTTACAGCTTGCGCTGATGCACGGCAGGTACGGGACCAGTGATCAATTCCTCCACATCGGTAACAGAAATCATTCTGATTCTGATTCTGGTGGCGACGGGCCGGACCAGTGTTCCTCTCATTTCTCTCATTTCGAGTTCTTGGGGCTGAGGGACCGCGGTTCCTACCACGTGGGCCTTGGCCACTAGAATTCGAGTTTCGTGGGCCATGACCGCGTTGGCCTCGGTCATACGGGCTATTCCTCTGAGAACCTTTCCTTCCATATCTCGGGCGGTCGGACTTTGTGCCCTTTCCATGACCTCGGTATCCTCTATCACGGTTTGAATCACGATAACCAACAACATTTGCTTCAGGCAATGGTGCTGCTTTAGTACCGACAGGTCGGGCTTGATCATTTCTTATTAACAAGTTGTTGTTCTTTTCAGCGAGCAACAGAGTACTTATCAATGCCGAGAACTTGGTAAAATTCCTCTCTTTGTATTGTTGCTGCAGGACCAAACAAGAGGCAGGGAAGGTGGAGAAAGTCTTCTCCAATAGGTCAGCTTCGATGAGCTCTTCCCCACAAAATTTGAGGAGTGACTGGATCCGGCAGATCTCCGAATTATACTCATTCACAGATTAGAAATCCTGTAAACGGATGTTCTGCCAATCATGTCATGCTCCAGGCAAAAAAATGGTCTTTTGATGGTTCAACCGTTCTTCCAGAGCAACTCAAATAACTCGTGGATCCTCTTCAGTGAGATACTCAACTTGGAGTGCTTCCTCCATATGCTTCCTAATGAAGATCATGGCACTTGTCTTAAGAGACTCTGCAACAACATTGTGTGCATTTATTGTCGATCTCATCTTCTTGGCAGTCAAATGAAGCTTAACTGTAACGACCCGACCCAAATTTTCACTAGAAATTTAAATTTTTATTTAACTATGTTTTTAAGAGGTCTATAAAAGATGTTGGATTGTATTTTAAAGATTTTGAGATTTATTCGGAAAATAAAAAGGGCCTGGATTTAAAATTTTTATTATTGTTTTAATTTAAGCTTGACCCAAAGTTGACTTTTAAAACAAATGAGATTTCGATTTTGACTTCGGGTCCGTTAGATAGGTCTCGAGTCCACGAGTTCGTAGACACGCGGCACGCGTCAATCGGAGTTACGGTTTGAGGGATATGGACGTTTGAAGTGAGGGGCAATTTCGTAAATAGACAAATTGGTTTAAAAATCAGACTTTTAAGAGGATCTCTCTCTCTAGAATATTCTACAACTCTCTCTCTCTCACTCTATTTATTCTCTCTCCCCGCACTCTCTTCCCCCCGGTTCTCTACTTCCTCGCAAACACCTCTGCACCGATCGACGACCACCACCACCCAGCTCGCCGTCGACCATCACCAGCGGACCCAACATCACCGGCGTGACCCCACCCCGCCAACCACCACTACATTCCAGTCACCCCCCTTGCAGCCCATCCCACACACGCGAGCGAACAAGGCCAGAGAAGCCGGTCTGCCACCGCCAGTAGGTCGCCGGCCCTTCGATCACCTGAGGTCACCGGCGTGGCTCCCCGACGCCCGCCAGCTCGCCAGCTCCGCCTCCAGCTAGCCCAGCCCGTGCGCACAGAAAACCCAGAAAACCCAGCGGTTTGGCTTGCCTCTGTTCCGTCAAATTTTCGATGAAATCCGGTGCCAACCCCCTCCATACCAGGCGAGACGACCGCGGCTCGAAACGATTCGGCGGAGGATCGGAGCTAGGATTCTCACTGTGAGTGGACTAACTTTTAAATTTTGAAAATGTTTATGAAAGTTTATAATTTAATTTATACTTGTTTTTGAGTTAAGTGTTTGAGAAATAAGAATCTTTGAGTTGGTTTAATTCTTAATGAGTTATGAAAATCGTATCATTTTAATCATTCTATGATGTGGATTTTAATTGGGGATTTGATCTGAAGCGTTTGGCTTTTAAAATCATACACAAGTGATCGTTTTAGCATAAATTTTTTATATGTTAATTTTTCTTGAATTTGAGCGAGGGGTTCTTAATATTTATTACCACTCTTTTTATTTTGTTTATTACTCATTTTATTTTGAACCTATTGTGAGAAAGATGGAATTGAGATTTATATCGATTCATTATTTTATTTTATTTTGAAAAGTTTCCGAAAAAGGTTTGGGAAGTTGACATTTTAAGTAAAAGCTATGTTGTTTGTCAAGTTGTTGTTGGTTTTCAAACCACCTTTTCAGTACCCTTCCAGGTTATCAGATTAGATAGGTCTTTGGGACCCATTGCGGCACACACATAGGCTTTGGGCCGTGTGTCGTGATGCTTGACCCTTTGGGGGTGGCTCTGCGTGCACGTACGACAGATTTTTAGGCTCTGCATGTGCATGACAGATTCTCGGCTCTGCGCATGTATGACAGATTCTCCGAGTAACTGACTGGTGTGTGTTTTCAACTGTTAAGTATTTTGAGTGATGAGTTTATGGCAGCAAAAAAGGTTTTTAAGTATGACGGTTTCAGTTGAGCAGTTTTATAAATTTTTTCAGTATGTTGAGAGTGGTTTGAGAAAGAGGTTTTCAGTTTAAATTATTTTATTATAAATGTATTATACAGTTTTATTTCGATATTTTATTTTAAATTTATAAACTACTCAGAATTTTTAATGTTTGAAGTTTTATTCGATAAAGAGTTGGTGCTTTGGTTTAGTTTTACAATACTCTTAAGCCTGAAAATGGTTTTAAAACTGGGGGTGTTCAAAGAGCGACGTGAGGTTTTAGAGTTAAAAATATTTAGACTTGATTTCATTTCCATTTAAGTGTCCACTCACTGAGCCTGTCTCACGGTTGTTTTGTTTTATCTTAAATTGTCCCCCCAGGTAGTGGCTTTGGTGGAGGTCGAGCCAATAACGTCGAGGCATTCGCGTCTATCTCCCTAGTCGANGCTTTGGGCCGTGTGTCGTGATGCTTGACCCTTTGGGGGTGGCTCTGCGTGCACGTACGACAGATTTTTAGGCTCTGCATGTGCATGACAGATTCTCGGCTCTGCGCATGTATGACAGATTCTCCGAGTAACTGACTGGTGTGTGTTTTCAACTGTTAAGTATTTTGAGTGATGAGTTTATGGCAGCAAAAAAGGTTTTTAAGTATGACGGTTTCAGTTGAGCAGTTTTATAAATTTTTTCAGTATGTTGAGAGTGGTTTGAGAAAGAAGTTTTCAGTTTAAATTATTTTATTATAAATGTATTATACAGTTTTATTTCGATATTTTATTTTAAATTTATAAACTACTCAGAATTTTTAATGTTTGAAGTTTTATTCGATAAAGAGTTGGTGCTTTGGTTTAGTTTTACAATACTCTTAAGCCTGAAAATGATTTTAAAACTGGGGGTGTTCAAAGAGCGACGTGAGGTTTTAGAGTTAAAAATATTTAGACTTGATTTCATTTCCATTTAAGTGTCCACTCACTGAGCCTGTCTCACGGTTGTTTTGTTTTGTCTTAAATTGTCCCCCCAGGTAGTGGCTTTGGTGGAGGTCGAGCCAATAACGTCGAGGCATTCGCGTCCATCTCCCTAGTCGGACTCTGTAGGCGACATTTTATTATATAAAATTTCCTTGTAATAGGATAGGAGCTCTGATAACCACTCTACAAATTTTAAGTTGGATTCTCTGTGAAATTGTTGGGTCTGAGACCCTATTTGGTTGTGGTAGAGGTGGTTGCTGTTTAGAAGTGTTTTTAACAGGTTTAAAATTTCTGGGTTAGTCCATTTTCAGGGGAGGTTCTGCCGAATTTTCGGTAGGATTTTCCTTGAATTTGGATTCCCGCAGGACCTCTCCGGGTTTCAGGGTGGAATCCGGGAGCGGTCCTGTCAACTTGGTATCAGAGCATTAGGTTTTAGATTCCTCAGTTCTGCACTGAATGTGCATCCCCATTATTGATAAGAGTTTTGTTTTCTTATAGGTATCATGCCTCCTCGACGACGTGGCCAACCACCGGGGGCCCACCATAGGGTAGCAGAAGGTGTCGATGAGACGACACAAGGTTTTGAGCAGTCTATTGATAGGCTAGCCGAGGCAGTGACTATTGCTGTTCGTACTAGAGCGTTTCCTGAGGGAGAATACAGCATTGAGCGTGCCCGTAAGCTCGGGGCCTCAAATTTTTCGGGTACTTCGGATCCCAGTGTGGCTAACGAGTGGATGATACAACTCGAGAGGATCTTCGAGGTTATGGGATGNTCTTAAATTGTCCCCCCAGGTAGTGGCTTTGGTGGAGGTCGAGCCAATAACGTCGAGGCATTCGCGTCCATCTCCCTAGTCGGACTCTATAGGCGACACTTTATTATATAAAATTTCCTTGTAATAGGATAGGAGCTCTGATAACCACTCTACAAATTTTAAGTTGGATTCTCTGTGAAATTGTTGGGTCTGAGACCCTATTTGGTTGTGGTAGAGGTGGTTGCTGTTTAGAAGTGTTTTTAACAGGTTTAAAATTTCTGGGTTAGTCCATTTTCAGGGGAGGTTCTGCCGAATTTTCGGTAGGATTTTCCTTGAATTTGGATTCCCGCAGGACCTCTCCGGGTTTCAGGGTGGAATCCGGGAGCGGTCCTGTCATTAACATCTTGAGTCCACTTTAGATAGTTTCTTCCGGAAACTTCCAAAGCCACAAAATCAAGTTTATTGATATTTGACATTCTTTGGTTGAAATAACCAAATAATCATAATTAATGCTTTGAGCAATAACATCCATAAGTAATAAATAAGAACTTCAAGTTCTATAATATGGTATAAACATATAAAATCTACTGGTTTTATCATGTATGGTGAATTTATGAAGGAAACTTCAGGTTTCTTATACGAAATTATTGAAGCTACAGGTTCAACATTTATGTATGAACTACTGGTTCATTAATTACCTGCAATTTCTACACATATACTCTAGTGCAAAAATTTAAGCAAGTAAAATATTCATATACCCAAGTAGAACAGAAAAATATTACAAAATTATTTGAATAAAAGTTTCTGGCATTTAGAGTATATATATTAAACGGTTTGTATACTAAAAATAAACCATCAGCAGTACAGTGGTTAAGGTGTAAGGTGGTGCACAAGAGGTTTTGGGTTCAAACCCCAAGCATGGCAAGAATTAATATTTCCTTTTAACAAAGTTTCAGAAGGCTCGCTATGTGTCAGCGTGGGAGTGGTGCTCACGTTGTAGCGGCTTGGCTGCCTATGTGGCTTTGACGTGGCAGCTGATGTGCCGCCTGCGTGGCGTCCGTGTGGCTGCTGATGTGCTGCGCTGCTAGCGAGGGGCTGGTGGCTGGTGGCCGCGCGGGGTGGTTTCCGATCACCCCAATAAATTTTCTCTTTTTTATTATTTAATCATTCAATCTGAGATAGCATGTATAAAAATAAATGTAATCCCAAATAAATCAATCACATAGATCATAGATTTAGGGTTCATGCTTCATAGAGAATTTTTCAATCAATCAAAGTTTTAAAACATGAACATAAATTGTTTTATAAAACCTACTTGGTTGAAGAACAAATTGAATGATGATCCTCCTTTTGTTTGGCGATCCACAATCCAAAGAGCTTTTCGTACTGATAACGTGTTGTAAAAGTATGTGGAAATTAGAGTTTGTGGAAAAGAGGAGGCAGAGAGAATATAATCAGTATATTTCATTCATGTTATAAATATCCTTATATAGAGGTAGGGTTTATTAAGTTTTGGATATTTACTAGTTTGCCCCTACAACTAATTACATGAATAGCCACACATAATAATATATTTACAACATAACCGTATTTATACACATAGTAATTTCAATCATATCAATTATAAAGTCTTCATGGCCAAAGAAGATTCTCCAATGGTTCCCAACATCTACCATGCAAAAATTATATTAATGATTCTTATATTGAGTAAGTAAAATATTACCAGGAGCAAAGAACAGAACACACAAAATCGCAGAGTGATGAATCCATAAGTGAAGTCATTATGATATGTCTATAAGTTTATAGGACAAAAGGTAATGGACCAAGTATGTAATAACATGTTTAAGAAAAAAACAAAAACAAAAGAAGTAGCACTATTGGTACTCCATTTTAGCATCATGGGCTCCACCTGTAAAATTATAAAATGTTCAATTCAGAGTGTATAAGCTAAATGAGAAGTGCTAATGTCTACCCAAAAAATCTTCACAAATTATAAGTCAATTTATAATCTTCAAGCAGGGTTTGAGAATATTGGTTGAATTGAGCCCTTTGACCAAACATGCAATGGAATCTCTTCTATTCCCATTATCTATTCTGGCAATAAAGAATAGAAGAAGAACCTGATACCGACAACATGCAAAAGAATCAAGACTAAATTATTAATCGATCATCCTATATAGCTCTATATGAATACATGCATGTTGTGCTTCTCCAGCTTGCCAAGAACTGAATTGGAGAAGCAAGAAAGAGGACCAGAGGAGGCTATGGCACAGAAGGCATGCACCAGCCTTTGGGGAACATACAGGAAGTTTAAGCCACACCTCCTCATGGTTTTAGCTCAAATGTGCTTCACATTTCTATATTTTATCACAGAAGCTTCCTTCAATCATGGGATGAACCCTCATGTCTACATAGCTTATCGACATATTGTGTCTGTTTTAGTGATGTTGCCTTTTGCCTATGTTCTTGAAAGGTATATACATGTACATAGAAATGTTCTCTCCCAGTATTGCATGTGTTGTCAAACTGTGAAGTTAGATAATTAGTTTGACAAATTTCTATTCTAATAGAAGGTGTTGGATTGACAATCTAACAATATAACATGTCATATGCCTAAAAAGTGAACATTACCCTTTATGTAAAGTTGTGTTTGTACGAATTTTCAATCATATATATGTCATTTAACTATTGATCTTTGATTCTCTTCCTGCAGAAAAGAAAGACCAAAGCTAACATTTGCTCTTTTCTTGGAACTTTTTGTTCTTTCTCTTCTGAGGTAAGGACATAAAGAACCCATATATATATATGCTTCTGATAAGGCAAATTAAATGGAAGGCTATTAAGCCAGTTTTTCTATGGTCGTAGTGTGGGTTTGACTTTAAACATGTCCTTTGCGAGCTTAAGATACACCTCTCCAACCTTCATTGCATCAATGGTCAACACCATAGCTTCCCTCACTTTTGTAATAGCAGTTGTACTCAAGTATATACCCTCTTAATCCAGAAATCCAAAGCACTCTTGTACTTCCAACTATACTGTATGCTCAAGAAATAACTTAATTTTCAGGTTGGAGGTTCTTAATATTCGTAACCCTCGTGGTTTAGCAAAAGTTTTGGGAACCCTGGTCTCACTACAAGAAATGTGAGCAAAGGCCACTATCATTTAGTTGCACAGTATGGGGTGGCAATTAAGAACTTTAGTCCCTATTGTCCAATTGCCACTTATTTTTGTTAAAATCGAGGCACTTTAGTCCCTATTTCTCAATTGTCACCCCTTTCTGTGCAACTAATGAAGGTGGCCTTTACTCACATTTCTTGTAGTCTCTCCTTAGCTGGTGTAATGACCATGACACTGTACAAGGGACCTATTCTGAAAAATCTATGGCGTCCACTAATCCATGTCCAAGGAAAATCCTCCATACATGAGAACTGGTTAAAGGGTTCAATTCTTACTGTTACCAGCTGCATAACATGGTCTATATGGTACATTATGCAGGTTTGTGAAACATAGATACTTACACATGAATCATATCTGAGTAATGTAGTGAGGCTAGAGATAGAGTTTCTGATGATTGATATAGATGATGTTGGTATATGATGTATGCAAATAATTCTGTGTAAAATTGCAGGCAAGCACATTGAAAAGATATCCTGCACACTGTCACTGACGACATGGATGAGCTTGATAGGAGCAGCACAATCAGCTGTCTTCACAGTGTGTATAGAACATAAACGAGCTTCTTGGACAATTGGATTCAACATTGACCTCTAGTCCATATTATATGCTGTAAGTAATCAGGATTCTGAAAATGTGAAATGTTATATTACAAATAGTCAATGGTAAGGTTCTTCTAATGTGGGCAGGTGTTTGGCAGGGAGTGGTGTGCTCGGGTCTAATACTCTTCATTCAGCTTTGGTGTACAGAAGAGAAAGGACCAGTTTTTGTGACCATGTTTGATCCAGTTTCAACAATATTAGTGGCAATTCTAGCATTCTTTGTCCTCAGCGAAAGACTTTACATGGGCAGGTAAATTTTAGGTTATCCAATTTTATATGCATTATACAAGTGATTGCACGTATCCGGGTTTACCTTAAGACCTTATACCAGATAAGGGAATGGGTTGTGAGGGTTTGCTCCTTATCAGTTTCAACTTTCAAGCAGTAGTTTTCATGCATATCCAATTTTTAACTGCTGGAGTTGGTGAAAAGAAGTAATGGCTTGGATGCTCTAAAATTTCATCTGTGGTTTGTTCAGCATAGTAGGGGCAGTGATTGTCATTGTTGGTCTATGCTTGTTGTTGTGGGGAAAAGAAGGTGATGAAGTTTGCAGCACCAAGTCGCAAAAGTTATCTTATCAGACATATGATGAGCAGAAGGATAACAAGATACACAAAATCATTCCAGACACGAAGGATGTGTTAAATGGTGAACCATAAATATTGGATCATTCCCCTGAAATCCACTGAGAGAGGGACATCATGTATCAAGATTCAAAATCAATAAAACCTAATAAGAGAAGGAAATGAAGTAAACAAGAAAAATGGAGTGAGAGGAAGAGATGGAAGGTATACTGTTTTAACTTCTTCAGAATCCAAATTCATTAAGTACAAATATACCAAACTCACCTTTAATCGACTTTTGTTTGATTTCTTTATTTAATTATTTGGCTCTCATTTATCCAAGTAGTCCTCAGATTTCATCAACTTCAATATATGCACAATGCAGTTAAAAAAATTGCAAACTTATAAACGTATATTGGATCAACTTCATATATGAACCCAACATATCGAAACCTGTAATTTGTCAAATCGCTAACTATATAATTTAGATGATGGCACTGGCATTTGGATTTTATCATATGCCAATATATTTCGAGGCCACATATTGCATTATCAAAGGCAAATGCCAATGACATAATCTAAATTATGGTCATGTGCATACAAATTCCCTATGTAAAAACCTCAAACATTTTACTAACCAAATAGAAATAAATTCAGGAAATATGGTAAAGACTGCACATGCATTACTAATTTATTCCCAAAAAGACAGCCTTCTGGCTATATTTAACAAATCTGCCAAAAATTGCCACCATTTAAATTAAAATCCGGCAGATTGAAATAGTACTGACAAACACCATTGTCAACAATTAATAAAATTGTCATTAAATGTAAAAGAAAAGATCTAAAATTATCCAAATACTTGATAAAATCTAAGCAGCAGGGGGCCTGTCCTCATGATCACGAGATGTATCAAGGACCGATGGATGTAAATAATAACACATTGGGAACATGTTATAGCCAGGATAGCCTGCCATCTTGCCTGCTCCAGTATGATATGCAGCTGGGAATTGTGGGTGGGTTGGCACAAATCCAGAAGGTGAAATTGCCATACCTTTCAACTGCTGGTCCAGCCTTTCTTTGTCTGCTTTCAGTACAAGTTTTTCTTCACGAAGTTCATTCTTCTCTGCCTGTCAAACACAAGAGAAGTAAATGAGTACTCAAAATTTCTCGAGTAAATCTGAAATGTGAGAAGTTCGAACCATCCAATCCATCACCTTGATTATTAATTCCAACATAAACCCAAAGAGTTCAAATTAACCAAAAATAACCGTATGCTTCAATTGAAAATTGCGAAGTTTAGCAAATATTCAAAATTGTTTCAATCAAATCCTACCAACACATTAATATTTGAATCTGTATGGGACAAATGAGAATAAAAGAAAGTTTCTCTTTTTCTCCAATAAGTATATTTATACATGGATTTCAAATGATACATTGTACCTAGTATTTCAAATTCAAAATGTTACATTATATCTACCCATTCCCGATACATTGTATTTAGTAGTTTTATGATTGTTTCAATCAATGAAGACTTAATATCAAAATTCAAATCTTTTCTCTTCTTCAACCAATGGAACAGATGTCAAAGTCAATGTAAGAACCTGACATAATGTTATATTGAATGAACAAAGCGTACAAGACAATGTAAATTATCAAAATAATGCATTTTTCTGGTAGAATCAGCTTTCAGATGGTGCAAATCAGATCATTGTTGAAATTGATAGATTGTATGAAAACCTTATCTCCATTAGAGGGAAGCTTCTCCCAGGTATCAAATTAAGCAAAATGAATGCTTGGAGTTTCACCCAAGTTTACAACAATCCACATGGAAACAAAAAAAAAAAAAAACATTAAAATCAATCATCAAAGCCTATCTTGGCTTTAAGATCATCTAAAGCAATATTCTTTCCTTTCAGATCATTTAAATTGATAACACAGATAAGATCTTATAAGTTTAATTGAGGTACTAGATTGAGGAGATGGAAATTCAAAAGTATTAGCTGAAATGAAAAGAATACTGCTTTCAAGATCAGTGTGATTGGTCTTCTCCAGCAATATAATTAGCTGAGTTATGTTTAAAATAAGATATGATTTACGTTTGATAGTAAATTCCACCTATATTTTCTGAGCCTACCATCATTACATGCTTATGCTAGAGCCTATAAGTAACACACTCACAGCACATGCTGCTTAAAATTTAATTAATTCAACTGAAAACTATTAATTTTCTGAGAATATAGACTAATTTTTCGCTTATGGAGGTGATTCGTAAATGGACCCATTTAACTGACCCAATCAGCAAGCAGGAACAGAGGAAATAAAGCTTGCATAGCTGAACCTACATAAACTGACGAATCACTAAAATAATAAACCACCACTAAGAATCCAAGTTTTCATAAAAAAGAAAGCAATTCAACAAGTACAATGCAAAACATGCTAGAATTATGAATAAAGCTACATCACTAGTTCCAGGACCTCAATGGATGGTATCTGTATGTTTAATTCAATGGAGATTGAACTGGTAAGTTCTTATTAAACTCTTTGGTAATGATTCAGACCACAAAGAGTTGATATATCCAGCAAAAGACTTTACACTGGAAGCTGCAAGGGGTACCTGTTGTTTGAAGTTTCTATATGAAATTTTAAACATATGAGCCTTCTCATAGAATTACAGCAGTCCTTTTCAGTAAGGTTTTCATCCAGATTCCAGAGTAATGAAACACAAGCATACAACTAGTCACAAGATTCTGCTGATAACTACAGTCATGAAGTCTCATGCCTGATATATCCATTTCATGGTAAAAAACAATGTGATTCTGCTGATCATCTAAAGCCTATCATGGCTACTTCAGCGTTATTGTGGAGGTTCATACCCTCATCTAAACTATATATATGAACATGTCCATAACACTCATAATAAATCTTTCATATTAAAAATTTTAAAATTACTTGAAGTCAATGAGATATAATGAACCTTTAAGCTTTTAATTTCTTCAAGTAACTTTTGATTTGTTTGTTTGAGCTCCTGAGCTTCATTTCTTATATGAGTCAAAACCCTGATGGCATCCTCAATTATAGCCTGTTTGTCTGTTTTGGGCGGTCTTCCAGGCTCCAAAACATTGCTCAAATCAACAAACCTGCAAACAATCGAGACCAAGACGAACCCAATTCTCAAAATTATTTTTTTTTTAAAACCCATTAATTTGATTGACACAAAAAATAAGATTAAATCAGATGCCATGCCTTTCGTTCAATCGCTCCCTCCTCTGTTTCTCGCGGCAAGCTTTGGCACCTGACACAACCGAAGAACTGCTTCGCCCCCTATTCATGTATCGAATTTCAACAATCAAATCATGGAGCTTTCGTAACACAGAACGCATTACATTGCTGGAAGATTCACGAAAATAAATAAATTACAAGAAAAATACCTCTTGCGGGTGCTCTCTATTTCCAGCGAGGCAGCAACATCACCACCACCACCACCAGACAATTCGAAATTGGGCAAAACGAAATTGCTGGAATGGGTTTCGTCGATGAAGCTGTGTTCATGTGAGGCAGCAACAACGACAGGAGGACCACCGCACAAATCGAATGGAGGGCTGAGATTGGGCAAAGGGAAAGCAGCTGCTAAGGATTGTGGTTCGTCGATCAAGTCGAAAAGCTCATCTGTATACCATCCCCCCTCATCTATATTCCATTCCATTGGAGAATGCAGAAAGACTCAGTACTGACTCTATTAGAAAGACTCGGTACTGATTCAGATGGCCTTCAGTGTAATTTTCTTTTGTTTTTGCAGGGGTTGTTGAAGAAGGAATGGGTGAGGAATATGGTAAAAGAAGGTCCAATAAGATATGGCCACGTAACAAATCAAATGGGGGCATCCCGGTTTTTTTTCCCTTCTCTGTACCACAAGGTCTCATGTTTTGTATAGAACTGAATTCATGGTCATGGTGGTCCCTGGCCAAAAAAAGAATAGAACTCATGGTGTCATGTTTTATATAAAATTCAAAGTCTTTACAATTATCTAAATAATATCAGCTTAAATAATTACATCAGATAAAATATTCAAGTATGATAATTGATAATTATGTCACTCTAGAGCCTGGAGTCGTAGCCAATGACAAAGATATTTTCAATAAATAATAGAACAAATTATTTGTAAGTACCTCAATTATACATTGATTTTCAATTTAGTATCTCAACTTTAAAAATTTGACAAAAAGTATCTTAACTTTCATTTTATATCAAAATAGTACCTTTATTAGTTTTTCTGTCAAATAAATCGTTATATGCTGACGTAGCAGGGATATTTTTGTTTTTTTACCCACATTTAAAAAATAATAATATTTTAAAATTTTTGAATAAAAAAATTCTTAAAAAAATTAAAACTTNGATGGCGGGGGCGAGGGGGGGGGGAGAGGGGAAAAAAAATTTTAATTTTAATTATTTTTAAAAATTTTAAAAAATATTATTATTTTTTAAATTTGGGAAAAAAGATGAAAATACCCCTATCACATCAGCAGATAACGGTTTATTTGACAGAAAAACTAACGAAGGTACTATTTTGACACAAAATAAAAGTTCAGATACTTTTTTACAAGTTTTCAAAGTTGGGGTACTAAATTGAAACAACATGTAAAGTTGAAATACTAAATTATAATTTACTCTAATTAATATGATATGCACATAAAAAATAGAACAAAAACCAGCTACCATGACGCGAACCCAATAAGAGAACATTGGTGGCCAAAAAAAAAAAAGAGAACATTGAAAGTTTGAAACCAAACAGTGTTTTCAATATTTTCGTCAAGACAAAAAATATAGGCATAAATTCAATTTAGATACATAACTATATAAGCTATTTCAACGAGGTTCATGAACTTTCAAATATTTCAAATATACACCCGATCTATTATCTAAATTGTAAAATGAATTTCTGTCTATTGATTCGTTGAGATATCAGTTAAATGACAGTTTGGCTTTTGCTGATCGAGATGACTTGGCGACATAATGCTATCTCAGCAAACATTTCCCGCCCAATGAGTAACACGGGCCCACAATTTAATAATAATAGAGAGAGAGTTTGTGGACCCATGTCAGGGGTTAGGTGGACCCGTGTTGCTCATTTCCCGGCAAATGAGCGACATAGATCCACCTAACCCCTGACACGGGTTCACAAACTCATCATCTCTTTCTCGCTCGTTGAACACAAGTGAGGGATTTATATTCGAATTTGGGAAAAAACATGATGTTTTTGAGAGACTAAATAATCAGGAAAGCGTTCGACGAACGAAAAAGAAGCGATGAGTGTGTGGGCCCGTGTCAAGTGGACATGTGTTGCTCATTTGGCGGGAAATGTATGCTGAGTTGGTGCCACGTCGTCAATTAATCCCCGTTAGCAAAAACCAAGCTAATATTTAACTGATCTCTCAATAAATTGATGCACGGAATTTCATTTTTTAATTTACATAATAAATTAGGTATATATTTAAAATATTTAAAAGTTCGTGAACCCCGTTGAAATAGCATATATAATTATGTGTCTAAATTGAATTTATGCCAAAAATATACATTCTTTTTTGTTTTATACTTTAGAAACCAATAGCTAGATTAAGGGTTTGAGTAAGAAAACATTTCTTCTTATGTAAATAAATTCTGAGTATCTTCATTCAATTATTTACATGCAATAATGGATCAAGAATAGTCCATCTTGAACAACACCTCCTGCAAAATATTGGTACTGCTGATTGGCTCAATTTAGGAGGACCACATACAATATCAAGGTTTAATCTGTCCAATGAGAGCCTGGGCAGGTATCAGGATGAGCCACCAAAATTTCATTACTTGCTTCACAACTTTGTACGAGAATTAGTGAAGTGGTCGGTCTGCAGAGTACACCTTCAAGAAGGTTCTGTTATGGGTTCATCTAAAAAGACAAAGTTCTACACATAGCAACAGAAGCCTTGTTACAAACTTGAATTTCTTTAAAACAATTAGCAACCTGCTCACCTGTACAACTTAAAATATAAGTTCAAACTTCAAACTAAACCACTCCCAGAATATGCTTATGTAGAGATTCGTAGATGCTCAAGTATGGTCATTTTCAGTGGGCCATAGAATGATTATGATCTTATTAAGCTTTGGATTAAAAAAAAAAGATACATATATTATTAGACCTGAAGATTACTTTCGCAGTTGACAATTTTCAATCATCTATAGTTCCCAGACCATGGCTGTTACAGTGTTACCATTAGGGGAAGCCAATAGCTTGATCAGTACAAAGCTTTTAAGCAAAAAAATCAAATGACATGGGCTTCGTTCTTAAGCTTGTCAATCAGCTCGTCCACCGAAGAAACAATAACCCCTGCCTTTCTCTTGGGAGGTTCTGTGACTTGAACCTCCTCTATATCAGATTTGATTTCCACATTTAGCTCTTGTGGAGTGAATTTCTTTATGGCCTTTGATTTCGCCTTCATTATGTTGGGGAGTGTTGCATATCTAGGTTGGTTTAGCCTCAAATCAGTGCTGCAAGAGGATCACAGAAACTAGTATTAACTTAAAACTTTCACCAGAGATCAAGTTCAGCCAAGCTCCCTCCTTCCCTGCCTTCATGTGTGTATGTGCTGATCTATTGGCTGGTTTTCAGTCCATCAGATTAAAAACATTCCAATTTTTCTAATAGAATATGTAGTTCTAGTTGCATCACAAAGTAACAAGTGTTCTTAAAATATCAACAAAATTATGTAGTTAAGACACTTCTTTCACAAATGTTATTTTAAAGATAAGACCCACAACTATTAAAAATGTTCTTCCATTTTAGTATCATTTTATGTGGTAAGACTAAGACCACTTGCCCCAATCATTTTATGCGCCCAAGTCCCTTCAGAAATTCATTTCCTCATCTCCCTTGTCGTGGCACGGGGGCGGTATAATATTAGTGTGGTGACTTTGGTGCAATAGAGCTTTGTCAAAATTGGGTTTGCTTCTTAATTGAAACCAATTCAAGAACCACTGTTGTTGTGGATTAATGCACGTTAGTCCTATGTGGGTAGAAGTTTTATAAAGGCTTATTATTTGGTTTACCCCCTGAAAGTAATTCGAATTCTCACATTACCCCCCTGATGTTTTTTTCGTCTCACTTTACCCCTTGAAACTGAGACTAATTTTCCTGTATCACTTTACCCCCTGTCTAATTTTTATAAATTTTGAAAGTTAATTGAAAATAGCTCCGAACTCAGAAAAATATATGGAAAATTCCTACGGACTCGTCTTAACTAGTACTAATTTACTATGGGGTCAAATTATCAATTTTCCCTCCAACTATATTAAAATTTTAAGACTTAACACTTTGACCCCACAAATTTTCTAGAAACATTCGGAGGGAAAATTTGTAATTTGACCCCATAATAAATTTGTACTAGTCAAGATGAGTCCGTAAGAATTTTCCATATATTTTTCTAAGTTCAGATTTATTTTTAATTAATTTCTAAAATTTTTAAAAATAAGAAAATAGTAAATATGGGGTAAAGTGATATACGGAAATTAGTTTTAGGGGGTAAAGTGAGACGGAAAAAACATCAGGGGGTAATGTGAGAATTTGAATTACTTTTGGGGGGTAAACCAAATAATAAGCCTTTTATAAATAAGTCAAGTAATTGGGGAAGCTTTTCTACGTCCGAACTGTTCATCTTTTTAAATTTGATGATTTTTTTCCATTCAAATAATCAAATGCGTCTGTACAAATAAGCATGGTTCAGCAACTTCGTGCAACTCCACTGGAAGATGTTCTCTACTTTTCAATAGTGAAATCATTTTAGGCGTCAATTTATATTTAACATGCCAGAGATATATGGTAAGGGTTAGATGAGAAAGAAAATTGAGCAGAGAAAATTTAGAACCACCAACTGGAGATATATGATGGGATTAGATGAAAGGTCTTTCGAGTGCGCTGACATTTGGGTGGCAGTCCATTCCTCCACCAAGCCACAACAAGGGAAATGAGGAAATGACTTTGTGCAGAGAAGGGTTGATGATAAAGGAAGTGAAGACACACTCCAGTTTCTTTTTTCGGCTAGGAACCACACACAGGGGGTGGATCCTTGTCCATTAGTCTTTTTGAGGTTTATAATGCCATGGAAGCAGAAATTGCTTTTCAGGCTATGCTTGTTAAATGATTTTCCCTTTTCAATACAAAGAAAAAGAATGACAGTCATCTTTTCTTTGTAGAGATAACTAATACTTACTTTAAACTCAACTACTTCCCCAATTCAGAAAATAATTTTGAACTTTTTATATCAAGTAAATAACTTTGAACTATTGAATTTTGAAAGTTGTATCATTTTAGGTTTCCAAAGTTTCCAATTACTTAATCATATCAGTATAATTCATTTGAAGGTGAAAAGGAGATGCATAAAGAGTCCTAAGTGTCTGAACATGAATACATGAGAAGATCTGATACTTACGTGATCACTGCCGGTAAATCTAGACACAAAGTCTCAAGACCACCGTCTACCTCTCTGTCCACTGTCACTACCTGCTTCTCCTTATCCAGCACAACCTACTGGAAACATTTAAGTCATAGGAATAAATTCATAAAATATGTTTTATGACAATCAGATTAGAACAAATCCATTATCAATGCATCTCATTCTCTGTGAAGTCTTGGTTAAATGTTAGCTCAAGGAGACAATTAGGCACGCACAAAGAAGTAACAGTGAAGACAAACACATCAGTTCTACCCAACATGTACAATTGTATGTATGTATCTTTACACAGATTTTAATATGGACACGCACTTAGGAAAACAAAAGATAATATCTTTGTTGTGGAGTAGAGAGATTTGACATAAGATTTTTTTTTTCAGGAAAAAAAAAAAAAAGCAATTTAGGAATGAAAGGGAATGATAGATGAGAAACAGAAGAATCAGAACCGCATCACTCCATTTAATCCACGTACTCGTACTTCAAATACCTAAGCTCCCTGATCCATTAAATTATCGGATCTTATTGAATTTAAATGAAGACTAACCATAAAGAAAATAAATTTTAAATAAGTATATTGACTGAGAGAGAAACTAGATTCTCAGATTGTCAATACACAAGGTGAGTAACATATGGTAACTGGGAATTAACAGCTTACAATTATATGCCTCCAAATATACGCTCACCACCTCAATTAATGTTCTCTACAAACTTGTTCCACTTTTAGAGCCTTTCATCCGCAATTCCACACTGTGACATGCCTAACTAATGCTGACAAAATTCACTTTGACCAATGCAAACAATCTTTTGCAAAACAGTATCCCATTTTCCACTAGTTATTGCCCATGCAATAAGGGCACCTCAGAAGCCATAACGTATCCAGCTGCAAGCATAGATAGACTCAGAGACCTAATCTTAACTTCCTGGATTTTTTACTTTTTTTGTAAGCCTCCCAGCTGCATGAATATTATACTATTGAGTGAAACAATAAAATGGGGTAGTGATTCTAGCCACCCAACCCAGATTTATATAGTACTAAAACAAAGTCATCCTTGCTTCATTCCTACTACCATTTAAAGGATTGTGAACAAAAATCCTTCACTTAGCCTTAAAAACAAAAGACATGTTAGACACTGGTAGTCAGCAGCATCAGCAAGCCAATGTTAAGTATTAACTCTCAAGTCTCAAGACAGATTTGAAGTTTCAATTTACTGGTTAGAAGTCCCAAAATCAACATTTGGGGTTCAAACACAGTCTCATTTTCGCCTACATTTTAAACCTTGAAAAAATATACAATTGATGAAATACTAATCGTGTAAAACAAAAGAAAACTACGGAATCATGGAATTTAAGTATGCAAGTTGTAAGCAGTATATTTCTTCTCTAGTTAAATGAATGAGGACCATTTTCTTATATTTGATGAGTGAACAGAGAAAACTAACCTTTGAAGCAAAGGTCCCTTGAGGCCAGTTCAGCAGCCCTGCAACCATTTGGCCCGTTTGATTGCAATCATCATCAATAGCCTACACACACACATATATATATATATATATATTCAAATGTGCATAAAAGAAATATTTCAAGTAAACTTCTAAGAGGGCAATCGAGAAAAAAAACAAAAACAAAAACATACACACACACAAACACAAACACAATTTCACTTCTTTAAACCAATAAAAACAATTCAAAACCACAATACTCAAATCTTTAAACTCATAAAAACTAAAAATTTAAGAAAGACCTGTTTGCCAAGAATGAGAAGGCCAGGCTTCTCAATCTCCACGAGCGCTTTCAAAAGCTTGGCAACAGATAACGGGTAGAGAGGGCCACTAGCCTCCACATGAATACCCCTATCAGCGCCCATAGCAAGGCCAGTCCTGAGCGTGTCGACGCACTGTTTCAGACCCATAGTGACAGCTACAACCTCAGAGGCCATGCCCGACTCTTTGATCCGAAGGGCCTCTTCCAAAGCAATCTCGCAGAAGGGGTTCATCGACATCTTCACGTTCTGGGTCTCCACGCCGCTCTGTGAAACGAAACGAAATGGAATGAAATGAAACTGTTGGATTAGAAAAGCTGTGGTTTTGAATGAAAATACGAAGTGGGTTGGTGCTGGATTGGCTTGCCTTATCGGATTTGACTCGAATTTTGACGGCATAATCGACGACCCGCTTTATGGCTACCATTATCTTCATGCTTGCTGGTGGGTCTGAGAAGAAGAGGATAATGGTGAATTGGTGATTGGAATTGGATAATCTGGTGAGAAGAGAAGCGTGAGGACTGATGAGAAGAGACACTTGGAAACGGCATAGCTGTAGTGTGAGCTCTCCTTTTGTTTTTTATTTTTTCTTCATTTGAGTTTGAGGACAATTTTGAAAAATGTTATTTGCACACCCAATTTTCTCACTTTGCACACCATTTTCTCACTTTTTTTTACTTAATACCACTGCACTTTTTTCATAATTGAATTTTTTCGTACACACATCCCTCTCAATTATCATAATACCTATATTTTATCTATTTTATAAAATTTCTCATCATAATACATCACAATACACCTCATCAACTCAGACAAAAAAAAAAAACACAATTAGCCCATCCCCTTCCCTCACCCGACCCACCTAGCATCTCTCTCTCTCTCTCTCTCTCTCTCTCTCTCTCTCTCTCTCTCTCTCTCCCTCTCCCCTCTGGACATCCACTTAAAAAAAAAGTTGTAGGTTTGACAGACGAATGCCAAAATTGGTGGTTTCGTTCAATACTAGTTCGCTAAAACTTGTAGTTTCGTTCGACAGTTGTCCACTGAATAGAACAGGATTGTTCGGTGGGTACCTGCCGAACATATCTTGGATGTTCGGTGAACCAGTGTCAAACCAACTGCATTTTTTTTAAGGTGGATGTTGCGGAGTGGTGTGACGAGGAGAGAGAGGAAAGGAGAGATGGAGAGAGAGGAGGGGAGGGCTTGGCGCGAGGCTGGGCTAGGAGGGTCAAGGTGGTCGCTGGAGAGAGGAGACATAGAGGGGAGAGAGAAGCCGGAAAGATGGGGCAAGGCACGAGGTGGGAGCAGAGAAGAGAGAAGAAATATGGGGTGTGTTGGGGGAGGGCTTTAGGGTCTTTTTACAATGAGACAAATTTATAAAATCACTAATTAAATAATGAGGGATGTGCAAATAGAGAAAAAGAGGTGTGCAAATAACAACACTTTCTTTTATTTTGTCAGATTACATAATACCCCTAAACTATGACTTGTTTTGCAATTTATTACAAAAATTATTTTTTGTGACATTTAACCCCAAAAACTAATCCCGTTAAACACTTCCTCACATTATGTTGCAATTTTCGTATGTTTTGCATAGGTGGCATCACATGGCTATTTAGCCTATTTTTATGTGAGCATTATGGGCATTATAGGATGAAAGTAGAATACTGAGATCCCCTAAATGTCATCATAAAAAATGGCCATTTGGTGCCACCCATTACTTTGATCTGGAAGTCGGCAATGTTGTTGACTTCCTCTTGCTTCAGGCTGGATAAAGAGGGAGGGAGGGAGGGTTAAAACAAATGGGAATATGGAGAGGATGGGGTTGGGTGGGTGGTTGTTAGATTTGGGTTTTTGTTTTTTGTTTTTTCTATAACTGAGGGTAAAACCGTAAAGCTAAAATATTAAGTGAGGTGCGGAAAGAAAACTGTGGGGTTTCTTTAGAAGCTCTGTCAGAAAAATCTTTTGGGCTGGTACTGTATAGGGTCTAGCTTGAATGGTACCAAAATTTGACCAAAAACAAAAAGAATGGTACCAAAAGGGCCCAGTTATGGGTTTCCTTCTCATCACATAACCTTATATCAAATGTCATGGCCCAACAACTACAATCTTGTGGATTCTATAGACACCCGAGACGAATTTTAAGATATCACCTTTAAATTTAAGAGCTGTTATTTGTATATTCCTAAATTTTTTTTTTCACACCTTTTTTGAAGAAAAAAAATTCAAAAAAAAGACCATTTGGCCCCACCCTCACCCACACACCCCATCCCCATCTCTCTGGTACACACCCCACCGTCGAAGCCCACCCCCACCTCTCAATCCCTCATCCCCGCATGCACCACCGCCCAAGCAAACAACCAAAAATTAAAAATTGCAGTGAGNATAGGGGTTAAGGTTTTTTCCCTTAAATTTTTTTTTTTTTTTTTTAAAGGGTGTGCAAATAGCAGCACTCTTAAAATTTGTCTCATTTTTCTTTGACAATTTACTCCTAAACTCTGTTTCGTTAAACACATGGCCCTCCCTAACTTGTCAAAAAGATTAAATTCGCCGTCAATTTTGCAAGTGTATTTTCAACCTCTCATTATTAATCCAAAAAACTTAATATTTCATAATTATTAAAAAATGAAAAGGTTGAAAAAAGTCCTCAAATAAAATGCAATATAGGGCCAATGTGGCTACGTGTGCAAAACTGACGGTGAAATGAATTTTTTTTTTTTTTTTTATGGAATAAGGTAAATTAATGATGGAATAAAGTCTGGGTGTCCAAAGCAAAGTTCATAATTATAAAATTTGAGCACGAGTATCCAAAGAAATTAAGTGTCTGTAGAATTATCCGATTCAAAATGTTACATTATCTAGTTAAGTTCTCTCTATTTACTAGAAGTATCGCACTGCATCTTCAATATAATGAAAGTTATTTAATAGGGTCGAAAGAAAAAAAAAAGTGAGATAATGTATAATTACTATATAACTTTGGTTACAAATTCTATTTATTAAACTCTAAGCATACTTGGCACATATTCCTACATCACAATTGACAAAATATGTTCTCTCAGTAATACTGCCGTAACGTTTGGTGCATATGATATAATTGAATAAAAAAATAGTTAAATTCATATGTATTCAAAGAAGAATATAAATGGTGTCTTCTAACTTGAAAGAAAAAGATGAGAAGAAGATGAATTATTTGAGAGCAGTTTTGCTCATCCCCCAACTCAGGTGTATGCTCACCCCCCACTTAAAATGCTGTCATGTGTTTAAAAATATAACCATTAGTTAATCCATTATATTTAATTATTACTCAACAATAAACAATTTATATAAAACATTTTAAAATATTTAAAACTTCAAAATTAGAAAAAAAAAAAAAAAAACTTAAGAAAACCCATAGCCCACCCACGTGTGCATCTCCCCACTAGCCTCCCCCCTTCTTTTTCTTCCTTCTCCTCCTTCCTCATCCCATACCTTCTGCAACTAAACCTCAAGTTTTGGGCTTTGGGTTCTCTTTTTCAATTGGTAATGACATGAACCTTATATGAAAGGTAAATATCAGATTCAGTTTTCTTGTGACAAAAAAAAAGTATATGCTTCTAAAATTCAATGTGCTTTCTACCTAATTATAAAAATAAAAACCATTGTGGTTGTTTTTGTTTTGGGTAGAGGAAAAAAAAACATGTAAGCTTGAAGGAGATGTGAGAGGGCTAAAGTTTTGGGCTTTTGGTTCTCTTTTTCGATTGATGATGACCTGACCTAAGAGTTTAGTTGCAGAAGGTTTGGGATGAGGAAAGAGGAGAAGGAAGAATAAGAAGGGGCTGGGCCTGGTGGGGAGATGAACACGTGGGTGGTCTATGGGTTTTCTTAAGTTTTTTTTTTTTTTTTTAATTTTGAAGTTTTAAATATTTTAAAATATTTTATATATATTGTTTATTGTTGAGTAATAATTAAATACAAGGGGTTAACTCATAGTTACATTTTTAAACACATGTCAACTTTTTAGATGGGAGGTGAGCATACACCTAAGTTAAAGGGGGTGAGCAAAACTGTACTCGAATTATTTAATCCCACCATTTTTTTTTGGGATTTGAAGAGATAAGTCTCTCCTTGTAATTAGTTCATCTTAATACATCTTATTTTTTAATGTTATAAACTTTTTTTTTAGAGGAAATTACAGATTTTGTCCACTTATTTTATACATAGTTCAATTTTGGTCCACGATCTTTTTTAAGTTCTATTTTGATCCACTAATTGCTTCACTTGTTCAATAGTCCAAATTTGTTTTCTTAAATTTGTCTCACATTTTACTCTATCAAATCTCAGCCAAATTCAATAATCATATACTTGTTTTAAAGCCATACATCTGCTCTTTACAACCATATAAAGATCATTCAAATCGGAGTTTTAAAACTCAAGATAATTGTCTTCAAAGTACGGTACTCGAAACTATTAATTTTTTGTAGAAAATTTTCAAATTTTTAAACTTTAATTCTCTTTAATTTTAATACTCCAAATTGGTTCTTATGAATAAGAAATAATAAAATATAACTTATATTTCAATTATAATTAAAGAAAACACAACCAAAATGATTTAAAATCATAATTTAAAAAGGATTGTTAATCAAAATTGAAGTAAATATAAAATAAGCGGACCAAATTCGTAATCTTTTTTTTAATACACATGAATTTAATAATTTATCATATCTAATTCTATCATATACACCAAACGGGACATATATAGTATAGATTAACAGAGTTAATTCTAATGCATCTAACTAAAATCACTGTTAATAAAATTCTCAAGACCTCTTTAATTTTATATGTTATCACGGGCAATTGTTAGAGACTTAGAGCACACTTTGACAAAAATGAAGCCCAACACATGCATCGACCGAGAGCCCTCATCCAAACCCATAGACATAGAACATGGCTCTCGGCAAAGTGTTGGCAATCAATCTTATCACATAGAAGCTACTTTTCTATATTTTGAGAAAGGTCGTTTGTTTTTGTCCTCTGATGGTTTATAAACCCATTTCAGTAGACACTAGTACTAACAGTAGACACTAGCTTTGTGATAGTAATTTGGGCACATTCGAAGCCACTGAGACATAGAAGCTGTTTTGACACATTGCCCAACCCCATACAACTTGAGTGAAAAAGCTGTGCAAGTGGCTTCAACAGTCTTGCACATAATGAGGACTAGTCTATCCAGGATTTTGAGAAGAGGTTTGACTACTGTGGCAATTATTGATTGCCAGGAAAATAAAATGCACTGACTGAAGGGAGAATAAAATAAGTAATTCAGGATGAACTTTTTAAAAAGTCAATAGTGTAGTATTAATAAGTTTGCCAGTCACTTAAATTGTATGCCAATTGCCAAATGACACAAAACCAAAAATACAAGCAGATGGGGTCACAATAGCAGCTAGGTTGTGTTCCTATACATATCAAACTGAACCAATGCCTACAGTGGTCACTTGAATAGACCCTGTACTGGGCCACATTGGCCATGGAAGGTTGAGATTAAGTGTCATGCACCAAAATTTTAGGTGGAGCGGTCGTATAGGTCATTCCTCTCACATTTACTTATATTACTATAATGAGATCATTGTGAACAAGAACTCTCCGGTCTACTCGTTATGTGTGTTACTACCATAATGAGATGATTGTGAAATAGGAATGGCCATATGCCTTACTCCAATGAAGACTTTGTCAAGGATTGGTCTATAAATTATAGAGTACTATTTTGGAACACAACCCAAATTGAATAAATCCCTATATATGTTTAGTGTATGATTGAGATATAATCATTTCAATTATAGGTTAGTAGGCTAATCTTACAGACTGGAAAAATATTAGGCATCATTAAACAAGAAGAACCTCACACCAACCATATATAGTTATGAACAAAACATACCTCCTTTCTACCAGCATTAGAAATATTATTGATCATCACACAAGAGGGTACTTGATTATATGATTAATTCAATTGAAGAGGGCCCATATCTGCCAACATAATCAATGGAAAAGGCACCTTCCCCATTTCACACGCTTTCTAATCTTTGGATTCTCCTAGTTGTTTCAATATCTCTCTCTTTCCTTTGAAATAATTTGATTCGTGTGGTTGGTCTGTCTTTCTCTGATAAGCAACAATTACTCAATTCAAAATAGGTGGGAAAATGTTTAAAAAAAAAATAGAGAACAAAAAGTGGTGATTGCAGCAATGATGCTCATAATGAAGGCTTCTAGTGATCATTTGAAACACAATGGACCAACCCCAAATCCCATATAAACCCAAAACAAAATTCAAGTAAAGCGCTATGCAATTTCAAATTTCAATTGAATATGGCTATGTAACATATCCTGTAATCCCTCAATAATGCACCTAAAATGTCCATCTCACAAAAAAAAAAAAAAAAAAAAACACTACAAACTTGCAAAAAAAAAAAAAAGCCTGTCTTATGGCTCCAAATACACAGGCAGAATTGCACTTCTAGATCCCCTACCATGGCCAAAAGAAAAGAAAGATCTTCGAACTCTAGCACTACTACTACTACTACTACCACTACCGCAACCTTCAATGGGACTGACCTCACTGACTTGGCTGTGCTGCTGCACAGCCTCTTGAATTGCCAAATAGAGCTGTCTATCAGCTGATGAGTCCATTGAGAAAGACCTCCTAATGGGTTGAATTGAGAACTGCTCATCTTTGCCTCTAATGTCAAGGCACTCATCCCCCATGCTAGTGACCTTGTTGTGGAACTTTCTTGCTTTTTTGGGCACAACTCTTTGCTCCATGAACTTCCTTGGTGAAGGACTAATAGACCTGACTGATAGCTCCCCTGAATTCAACCTTTCTTGCACGCCAAGCATTGTTTGATCCACCGGATTCTCATCGTTTCTCAATTCGATCACCACGTAGTCCTCGTCCCTTCCAACGAGACTTCCTGTATATGGGCTTGGATCTTGGGGTGAAGAGCTCGGAGCAACAATCCGTTCGAACGGGAACCGTGTTGTGGTTGAAATGCTTGTTCTGCAAAGTGGGCAATTGGCATTGCTCTGCAGCCAAACGTCAATGCAATCAATGTGGAAAACATGACTGCAATTGGGTATGATTCGCAGCCTCTCATCTTCCTGAAACTCATTCAAGCAAACCGCACACTCACAATCTTCAAAACCTCTGTTACTGCCATCTTTCTTGAATTGCAACAATGGGATTGATCTGATCACAGCCTCATCAAGCCCTCTGGTCTCTAGCCCAGGAGAGTAGAACATTAACTGGTCTTGATCACGCCTATTTCGCGACAACGAAAATCGTCCAAGAAGATCAACACGGTGCCAATTGAGGCAGCATTTGATAACAAAGATGTAGTAGCTGACAAGCAAGAAAGCTGTGGCTATAATTCCTATAATGGCAATGGCTATGATGGGGAAACTGGTGTCTTTGTGATGAATGGGAGTCCCAAAGATTGAGCTTCCTGAACTTGCTATTGGAGGAAGAGCCTGTGAGACATGGATCAAGGAGCTCTTGCTTACAAGATCCATGGAAAAAGGGGAGAGGTACGTTATGACCAATCACACCAAATGGGTTTTCTTAGATCTTGAAAGTTGTACAAGAAAAATATGCAAAGTTATATAAAAACATATATGAAACTCATAAGAAATGAGATTGCTTGAAAGAGATAGAAGGAGATTGGTAAAGAATAAAGAGCAAAGATCTCTGCTTTTAGAGAAAACCCGTTTGAACTTTGAGTTGGTGAAGGTAGATTTGGAAATTAGGGAGATGAAATCCAATGGAAAGAGCTAGAAACATGGAGAAGAGAGAAAAAGAGGGAAAACCCAGGTGGGAATGAATGAGAGTGATGTTGAGGGGGACATGAAAGGAGCTTGAAATTCAATGAAAATGTGGAGCTGAAACTTTCACCTTTTAAGGGGGGGGGGGGGGGGGGGGTCTGGCTCTGAGTACGTAGTTGGTGCGTTTCTCTTGGCTTCCTACCCACGAGAGAAGTTTTTGGGTAGAAAATGTTTCAAAGTACTATCTCGATACTTGTACGTTTTGTTTTGTTATTAAATGTTACAGAAACGTATGACGGTATGGGCTACTATAAAAATAGGAGGTTGTATAGGATGGGCGACTCTCCACCATCACTGATGTAGGCGCTTTGCATTGCATTTTTATGCATGAATTATATTTTGGGAACCAACTCATAACATAGATTCCAACAATTTAAATCATTAGTAAATAACTTAATAATGTATATCAAGGTACGTAGTTAACACTTAACACATTTTTTTTTTATCATATAGTCTCATCATTCAATTATAGATGTAGACATATGTGGACAATATATGAGCAGCCTTATTTTAGTAATTAACACGATAAATGATAAGTAAGAATGATGAATTAAGGTTTTGAACTTAGGAACAAGAGCTTAGACATGTAAAAAATATAATAGACTATTTGACAACATAATATGATAAACCGTATGAAAAAATTATATCTAATCAATTATCCAAATTGATAATATAAAATTAGCATAACATAACAGTATTTCGCAATACAACATATATGTAATAGAAAATTCTAATTAAGGAAAACCCATTAATTCTAATTAAGTATATATATCAAACAAATCAATAAATGAGATGAGGATCATGATCCTCTTAGCTATAAGGTTTTGAAGCTAAAGGAAAAACTTGACTTTTTCATGTAACTGGTCATCCATTCTCAATCATAATCAATCATAAAGCAAAAAGTCTCACACCCACATGCAACCCACCAATGAATTTCTTGACCCGGCCGTTTGATTAATGCAAGCAGATTCCAAGCATGTCTGAGTTTGCATCCACACTGTTATATGTTTCACCTGCTATACCAATTTCAAAAGCTTGAGCCAAACGTAGCATGGTAGCCTACACCTTTGAGGATAAATCCAAGTGGGTCCCAATGAAAAAGCTATATATTTTTCAATAAAGTGCTTATCTTCCTTGCATGGAGAAGTCAAATCCATGTACAGAATTAAAATATATATACCAAGAAGAAAACACAATAAAAACAGAGCCGACACCCTCCATAGACCATACTTGCAGTGTTGACAAAGCTTTAGGTGAGACCGTGAGAAAGAGAGGAAATAGTCACTCGATCTTATTTTCAAAAAGTGCTTCTTCATTGTCAAAGGTTGGGGCCTCTGCCAAAGAATTAAAGAAACTTCCCCTAACTTTGTTCTCTAAAGTTTCCAAATTAATACCCACTTTTTGTTCACATCAAGATCTGATCAGGATCACCTAAAATGTTTTAATTAAAATTAGAAATCAAAAAGCCAAAATGCCAAAAGCTAAAAGCTGAAAGCCTCTCTTTGTTTAATCAAGTACTACAAGGATGCTTACTTCACATTTGAGTGAGATGGATGAGGGCCAAATCTATGGATTGGATCAAATATTTTGTTAATCAAAAAGGTAAAATTGTTTCAAACAAGTTGAGGTATGATTCATTTTGTGACAATGTAATGTTTGCATATATATAATTTGTAGTCTCCAAGCACCCTCTATTGCCTTTGACGAATTGATTGGAAATGTACCCACTTCCAACTTCCGACCCTAGATACAAGCAAAGACTATAGGAGCTAGGCACTAGTGGCAGTACTCACTACTCATATTTTGTAGGGAAATTGAATGCTGGTTAACATGTAAGTTGTAAGTTGCAACCAAGCTAGGGAACAACCTATCGTACTTGGTTTAAATTGAATAGGTTAATTGTTTATATTTTTGTTAGATTGAATATATTGTTTGTATTGCATACATGATACAATTACCAAGAGAAAATTTCTATCATTTTAGTGATCAAGATTGTGTGCTCCTAAGGCCACCATGTACTTATTGAAATTGAGATAAGCCAATTTCTAAAAAGCATCTTTAATCAGAGTATCAAACAGTTCAATGATTTTTTTTTTATGAGACTATTAATCTGAACATTAATCAGATTGATAGTCATTTTAAATTTGCAGAATATAACATATCAAAATAACTTGATACACAATCATTAATTGCATTCCTTTTCCATACTAGTCAATGATATATACAAGGTTTTGCGCAAGAATCTCATCTTAATGCTTCCGAGGAGCTCATGGTGCCATTGTCTAGCTTGGTCTCCAAGGTGGCTTAGATTTGACCTTTAAATAGTGTTACGAATTATATATATATATATATATAATCACAAATGCAGTTCATTGGCTAAGTAATTAAAGCCTTATTATTTTCTAGTATCCTAATTGTTGGCATTTCCTTATAATTATAAACTACTAACGATAATGCATACCCTTTGGGTTAATTGATCATATAGTTGGCATATAGCATATATGGTGGCTGGAAATTTGGACCATCGATGATGCTGAACTGGTGAAGCAGACCAAAATATATGATTATTATATAATAATAAGATTTTAAATAAAAATAAATAAATCAATCTACATTGTAATTCGTCAGAAATTATAAATGTAGGAATTAAAAAATGAAACTGGGAAAAATAATTGAAGTGAGGGTGCACATGGAACTTGGAAGATGGCAACAGCTGTTGATAAAAGCAGTTTTCTTGGAGGGTGAGTTTTAGATGTCAGGGGTCAGGAGAGATGTGAAATATCCTTAATGTTTTTCAGCGAGAAGTGTCCTTGCTTGTCTGTTGACTCAATCTGTTCAAATCAAATCTTTAATATTTTATACCAACTTTTGATCAATTTTATTTAATTTTGTTTGTGAAATAGTTTTATTATCCAATAGTATGACTATTTATATAGTTTATCGTTTAGCTCGCACACATTTTTTACATATATATATATATACATATTTTCAGTCAAAACTCACAAGTCACAAGTCACAGTGTCACACCCATTTGGCCATTTTTAACATAAAAAAACAAATGCATCAAAGTGTTGCATTACTACTCGTTCAAGCAATTGAGGATGTCATCCTATGATCAAATGGATGTCCTTCTGTCTCCAGCAATTGCAGTTGTGGATTATATATCAAGCTAATTAGCTTGCGTGATGGTTTACTTTGGGCAATCAAACAAGCTTATATGTTTAAATAAAATATGACTTTAGACTTATTAATGACAGTACTGCAGGTCAATAATGCTTTGACGAATAAGATTCTTTCATGATATTTGGCATCCCATATTGGTTGATAAAATATGTGGAACTTAGGTATAATTTTCCACAAACAAATTCGTTTGTTGTTGTTGTTTGGCTGTTACAAGAATTTCCTAATGTAATATGGAAGTTGCAGGCTCAATGATGATAATTCAGCGGTCAAACGTTCTTTTCCATCCTAAATTAATTTAATAATTTTTCTCCTGAGTTTGTAACTCTTTTAAAATTTATTATTTTATATATATCACTATTTGCCTATTCGGTGGCAGAATAACCCTTAAAAGAGAGTAGGTCGAAATATATGAAATGGCTATCACAACCCTTAAAAGAGAGTAACCCTTAATTTGAAGCTTGTCATTGATTACACCACATTGTTGAGTTTGAGCAATTTGAAGAAGAAGATAAAGAAAATGGTATATATATGTGCATGGATTTTGACTTAAAAAAAAAAAAAAATTGCTACGGATTATCAACTGCCACAAGTAAACTGGGATGTATCATGTACGGGGTTTATGTCACGTGGGTGCTTAAATCTTGGGGGTGCAATCACGTGACTGCACGAGGTTCTCTGCACTCCTTGCTCTGTTGTTTTTCTTACACTTTTACACTAAAAACATAATATCGTGGCATTTAATTACCAAAAATAAGAAAATAGCTGGTTAAACATTACTGGTGCACGTGTCAACACGTGCTTTGAAACCGTCCATGCAAAATTGACAAAATTGGGCATCTTCATTCTTCTGGTGTAGAAATTCTGCGCAGGTTAATTTATTCATTTATTTATTGGATGAATTGCTTATGTGCATAGGTTTAATTTATTGAAACAGATTGACTCACATTGTTAATTACAACACCAGATCTGATTCATCTGAACACAGACTACTCAGTCATAGTCAAATGTTGACAAAATTCAGCATCTTCGTTTTGGATGGAAATTTTGCATACATAGGTTCTTTCTTCTTTCTTTTTTTTTTTTTTTTCTTTCAATAAATATTGCATGGGTTTGAATGGTTGAAACTCCAGATTGACTAGCTTTGTTAATTACAATATATATATATATATAGGAGATCCTTCTTAGGTATTTGTTAATTTTGACTAACAATCACCACATTGTAAGAGGGGATTTGACTCATCATAGTATGCTAATTTTAGTTAGAAAAATTGCATGGGTTGCACAAAAAAGAAAAAAAAAAATGGAACTATAGCTTATGTTACAAATTTTGTGATAGATCTAAAGCATTCTAAGGATGATGGTTGCTTAAGTTTTAAATCATCAATAAATGACATTTGTCATGCTACGTACATTAATAGCATGGCAATAGCTCGCCTTGAGCACTTGATGCAATTACTGTAACATTGTTCGTTTTCTGTTGGTAGTTGGTCCATTCACTTGCCATTGTATAATTTTTGTGGGTCAATGGATATTTGTACACTCCGAAATTTTGGGCAGATCTGCAGGCGCTAACAAACGAGCTCAGCCCAATTTAACAATTAGACACCCTGGAAAGGTAAGTCCAGTAAAAGCCCAAACAAACTACTGAAAACCACGGTGGACTTTTTGTTGAATGAGACTGATTATGAGAGCCAATGGCCCAACATCTACACTTCATTTTATTTCGGGTTTTTTACACTTATATCACCCAAACTTTAGGCCTTCCACTATGCAACTGGAATGTGTGACCCAAAACCCATTTTGGGTCACAAATAGGTCACACCTTAACACTATGGGCCGGAAAATGTGACCCAAAAGAGGGTGTAACCCAAAGTGTAACCCAAAAGAGGGTTTCAGTGTGAGCCATTTTGTGCTGTGACAAAAAATCAACAACTCAGCCCACGTGAAGAGAGAGAAGCAAAAGCTGGGCAAAATGGCTAGTGGGCCCCGCGCCTGTTGCTGCTGACGCAAGTGTCGGCTGACGCCTGGCTTCCTCGGCTGATGACGCGTGGCGGGCTGGTTTGGTCACCAACGGTCCAGATGAGATGACCGTTGGTGATCAACGGCTGCTGCGGTTTGTAATTTTTTTTTTTTTAGATGGGCCGGAAATGGATCAAAGGCTGAGATTAATGGACCGTTGATTATCAACGGTCCAGATCGGCCATATCTTTTTTTTTTTAACAAATATTTAATAAATCATTTAAAATAGATATAATATCCGAAAAATTGCCAAAAAATTTCAAAAAAATTTTAAAAAATTCCCCAAACCCTCCAACAGCTATATTTTCAAATGGGTCTATATATATCACACAACACTCATATGGTTTCATCACAATTTACAACCTTTGTTTACCAAATTTACACAAAATTTTTTTTTCTTTGTCATGGCTCGAAGAGGAAGTGCTTGGGTGGTAGCTGAAGATGAAGCCCTAGTGATGGCATACCTAGAGAGGTCTCCCGACGGTTGTCTTGGTGCTCAAAATAGAGCCGCCATGCTTTGGAAACAAATTTATGAAATTTTCAAGCGTAACATGGGGGGTGAAACAATTCGTAAGGTTTGCGGTGTTAAAGCACGATTCAAAGATATTGAGCGTGATTGCAACAAATTTTATGCTTGCTTATTGGAGGCCGAGCGAATGCGTGCAAGCGGTGCAAATGATGCCAATGTGGTAAGTTTTTATGCATTTATATATTTGCATGATTATTTTTTGTTTTATCCAATTATCAAGCATATTTATATATTTGTATAATTATTATATGTTTTGTTTATAAATGAAGCATATTTATATAATGGTATTACTATTTTATTGTTTTGTATATGTATCAAACATATTTATATATTTGTATGATTATTTTTTGTTGTGTTTATAAATGTAGCATATTTATATAATGATATTATTAATGCATTGGGTATTTTGTTTATCTATCAAGCATATTTATATATTTGTATGATTATGGTTTTTGTTTTGTTTATAAATGTAGCAAATTTACTATTTATTTAAGTTATGTTTGCATTTCCACAAGAAAATTTATATATTTTAATTTTTATTTTATTATTGTAGTTTACGCAAGCACTTGAAGGCTTTCGAAACAAGACTGGATTCAAGTTTCCATGGGTGCACATTTGGGAAAAAATAAAGGAAAGTGCAAAGTATGCTGCGGTTCATGCTCCTGTTCGGGTTAGTGATTCAGAGACCCCCGCCACCGACGATGCCGACACTCCCGCCGATGATGATCCCGAGGAGACCGATCCAGTCATACCACTTGGCGAGGACGAAAACCCACCACCATTCCAACCAATAGGTTCCTCGCGGCCAAGGCCACCAGGGAGAAACCATGCAAAACGGGCCAAGGCAGCCGAGCCCGTCCAAACTCATATGGTTGAGGCAGTAGATCATTATAATGAAAATTCAAGGATTTTCATACAAACGAGAGTTGACAGAGAGCGTGCAAGGAGTGAAAGAGACGCCGCAAAGGAAGCAAGAGAAAGGATGAGGATCGAGAGGCAGCTAGAATGGGAAGAACAAAATATTATGGGCCAAGACCTCTCCAAAATGAATGATGTGCAACGGATGTATTGGGAGCAAAAGATGGCTGAAGTCATTGCAAGGAGGCAAATGCGTGCTAACCATCATTCGGAGTGCACTCCATCTGGATNCGAAACAAGACTGGATTCAAGTTTCCATGGGTGCACATTTGGGAAAAAATAAAGGAAAGTGCAAAGTATGCTGCGGTTCATGCTCCTGTTCGGGTTTGTGATTTAGAGACCCCCGCCACCGACGATGCCGACACTCCCGCCGATGATGATCCCGAGGAGACCGATCCAGTCATACCACTTGGCGAGGACGAAAACCCACCACCATTCCAACCAATAGGTTCCTCGCGGCCAAGGCCACCAGGGAGAAACCATGCAAAACGGGCCAAGGCAGCCGAGCCCGTCCAAACTCATATGGTTGAGGCAGTAGATCATTATAATGAAAATTCAAGAATTTTCATACAAACGAGAGTTGACAGAGAGCGTGCAAGGAGTGAAAGAGACGCCGCAAAGGAAGCAAGAGAAAGGATGAGGATCGAGAGGCAGCTAGAATGGGAAGAACAAAATATTATGGGCCAAGACCTCTCCAAAATGAATGATGGGCAACGGATGTATTGGGAGCAAAAGATGGCTGAAGTCATTGCAAGGAGGCAAATGCGTGCTAACCACCATTCGGAGTGCACTCCATCTGGATACTACCCGGATCTTTCCAACCTCAATCACTCAAACCAGGGGTACCCGCCTAATAATTAGAATTAGACCTTGCTCTTTAATTGTGTTTTTTAGTTTGAATGTTAATCTTGTTTTAAATTATGTTTGCTCTTTAATTGTATCCTTTAATTTGAACGTCAATCTTGTTTTAAGTCATGGTTTGCTATTTATTCAATTCATGTTTGCATTTCCACCCAACATTGGATTCTCCCTTATTACCACAGACTGATGCATGTTTTACAGTAGATAAGATTGATGCATGAAATGACTACACCATCATAAAGCAAATGAATGTCGACCATTCATTCCTTATCTCAAATGCAGGTGGTTTCAGTATAAATACCACTATATTTACCATGTTACACTCAATCTTATTTCAGGATCATTTCTCATTCCATAAACACCCAAATGAATACTTTGTATGTGTATTCATCCTCCTCCTCGTCTTCGGACTCTGATGCTGAATGGGATAGGGAAGAGGATGGAAGGGAGATGGTGGGTAAGTTGATTGTGTCAATGGGTCATACCGTCGTCGCCGGTACACCAAGGCATGGCGGTACTTCTTCAAATCGCCGGTACACACACCGGAATCGAGAAGCCGCCCACGAACGTCTCATGGACAACTACTTCATCCCCTCGCCAATCGAGGACACCGTGACTTTCCGCAGGCGATACCGCATGCACCAACCGCTATTCAATAGAATTCTCGAAGCGGTTTGCCTCCAGGATGAGTATTTCCGGCCAACAGTTGATGCCGTCGGTAGAGTGGGTTGCACACCTCACCAAAAGGTGACTGCAGCACTGCGGGTGATGGCATATGGCATTCCATATGATTTGGTCTCAGAGTCAATGACCATTAGCCAAACCACCATACGACAATCATTCTTGAAGTTCGTGAGAGCCATCACTGACGTCTTCGGACCAGAGTATCTCCGGAGGCCTACTCCGACCGATTTGAGGAAACTTTTGCGAAAGGGGAGCCGTAGAGGATTTCCAGGTATGATTGGTAGCTTGGATTGCATGCATTGGGTATGGCAAAATTGCCCAATGGCCGAGCAAGCTGTGTACCGTGGGCATTATCGTGTCCCAACAGTTATCCTTGAAGCCGTTGCTGGGTACGACACGTGGATATGGCATGCAAATTTTGGTATACCTGGGTCGAATAATGATATCAATGTGCTGGACTGTTCTCATCTCTTTGATGATATGATTTCCGGCCGAAACCACAGGGTGAAATTCACTGTGAATGGGATAGACTACACCATTCCATACTTTTTTGCAGATGGGAACTACCCTCAATGGTCAACTCTTATCACTACATTGCACAGTCCCGTTCTTCCCCACCATAAGTTGTTTGCCGCTTGACAGGAGGGATACAGGAAGGATGTGGAGAGGGCGTTCGGAATTTTAAAAGCCCGGTGACAGATTATAAAACGACCTGCTCGTTATTGGCGTCCGATTGAGCTTGGGTATATCATGAAGGCGTGCATAATATTGCACAATATGATCGTGGAGGATGAGTGCCCTGAGGATGACGGTAGGGATGACCCAATAGACCCAGAAGCGAGCACTAGAAGGGCAGAAGCTGAATACGAAGGTGTAGAACCATGTCCGACCGGTGTCGCTCCATCATCATTACCTGAGATGAATGTTCGTCGGAATTTGCTTAGGGATCGAAATGTCAACGAATCCCTAAAAACTAATTTGATTGAGCACATCTGGATCCGAGAGGGGAACCCACCACTTGCCCCAACATATTGACGACCTGGATCATGGTTCGTCAATATTGTTCTCATTATGATTTGTTAGGTTAATCTTCGCAGTTGATCCTGAAGTTTGTTATTTGTCTTTGTATTTGCCGTTTAAGTGTGTTTGTGTTTGTCAATTGCATTTTGTGAAATGAAATAAAAGCATTGATTTCTCTTAGCTGACATGACATGACACAACCATCACATATAGCAAAATAATTCACTGAACCAATGACAAGACTATACACTGACTCCACACTCCATCACATGTATAACACTGTTGCTTCACATGTGAGATTCGAGTATTAAATTATTCATCAGGGAATCCAATGGGCAAGTTATGCACATTTTTTCCCTATAAATACCAAGGTTTAACTATAAGGCCAACACATCCACATAACTATCATTTAGAAATGGCCTCCTCTTCCAAGCAAAGTGTCGGTGAGAGCTCCAAGCAAGGCGTCGGTGAGATCTCCAAGCAAGGCACCGATGAAATCTCCAAACAACAGTGCGATCAAAGCTTCTGTAAGTGCCTCCCTAAATGTGCTGCACCATTGTGCGATTACTGTTTAATGATGGAGCGTGCAAAAGAACCAGACTGGAGGTGCTGCAAGTGTTCGGATGATATTTTGGTCCCTTTGTGTGCATTTTGCAAGAGATTGGAGCTCAAGGATCTAGCCAACCACCCAAATCTTCGCCACCAATGGTTGAACCACCTGCCAGAGCCCAAACCACCTGTGCCATGCACATGCGGGAAGAACCCTCCGATTCAACCATGTGATGAGTGTGAAACCGAACAGAAGATCTCAGATTGGTATAATTACGGGGGTGTCAATTCTTCATCATCGGACTCCGAATAAGAAGTTCGATTCATTTTCTGTCATGTCGAATGCAGTTGTTGTTGTTGTTTTTTCTTTAAATCATCGTATTGTTCTTGTTTTTCCTTTTAGTGATCATGTTGTACTTGTTTTTCCTTTAAATCATCGTGTTGTTTTTCTTGTTTGTGGTTGTTGAAGTCCCGATGTTGTAAGGCTTATGTTGTCTAATTTATGAAATTTTCTTATTTTAAATATATTCAATATTGACCTTATTTTAAAGATCTCATTAAAATAAGATCACTAGAATCATTTTTATTATACTTTAAATTTAAAATTATCAATTAAATATCACTTAATCAATATTAGGCATATTTTAAATATGTATAAAACACTGTGACCCAAAATGGGTCACACAACCATAAATGTGAGAATTGGGTCACAGCACTATTTGTGACCCAAAATGGATTTTGGGTCACAAAAAATAGCTTTACCATAGTGGAAGGCCTTAGGGTTGTCTCACATTGCCACAAAGGAGAAAACTGAACTATACTACTACTTGAATTTCAAATTTGTTGCAATGTGAAATTCATGGCTAACTCCATCAGGATTTCCGTCTAAAATATAATTCACACGTGATTTCTTTCTAAGGGGTACTTTCATTTTCTTACACATTTTTCTGTTTATAGCTTCATTTAAGTTTCATTTTTCTGCTTCTTGAAAGACAAAACATCCTAATAAAATTAGCTAAGATTCTACGTTACAACCAATTTTTAATTCAAGCAAATATGGTTCAATTTAATTGTGAGACGACCTTGGGTGGTATAAGGGTAAAAAACACTTTCATTAATTCTTTGTTACACACAGAACGAAGACATACAACGAATGACCAAGCAACAAAATAAAAAATAAAAAATTTAAGACATATTACATATTGACGTCGAAGTGATGAACCGTCGATGCCACTGTGATGTGCATGCATCTATGTCTGTATGTTTGGCCCAACATAAATATTAGAAATAACAAAAATGACTGGACGACGCAGTTTTGGTGATATAATAGAATAACTGAATATATAAGAAGACATCATGGCCAAAAAGAATATATAAGAAGACAAGCAACCACAGTACTGTACTTATAATGACAAATTAAAAAGTAAAAAACAATATGTATGATTTTGACAGTACTGCCATAGCTTTGAACATCATGCATTTCATGCTTCTAGTCACATTTTAAACCTTAATCTTTCTTTTTTAAAAATAACTTATCACTTTTGAATCGACCAATACACAGAAAATGTGGCAGTAAAGCCAGACAACAAGCTAGCTAATTAAAGGAAATAGTATGGTTCAAAAGTGACGTGACATTATATATTTTAAAGTAAAATTATAACTTCCTGCTCATGAGGTTTAATATATACTAAACACACCATTCATGTAGAAAAATTATTGCCTGGATTTATGAACTAAACATGTAAACCAATTTATATATTGTGACGTGGAGTATATGTGGCTGTTAAGTTTGACACATAGATTGTCTGCTTAAATTAATATATATCATGTATGAACATTTAATCCAAGCTAATTAACAATGAGTTGAAAGATCTAAAAATTATATGTTATTATGTAATACAAAAAAATTTCGATGTGAGATTCTAGTCTTAACAAAGCAAATTCATGTAAAGGGCCGGAATGAAAGTGCCGTATGTTAGAAAGCTGGTTTGAAAGTAGAAACGTATATATTCTACGTACTCACTATGGTCCCATATTCTATGGACATCGATCTCTCTTTTTGTTCTTATGATCTCTGGTATAATATTTGGAGTCACAAGCATTGCATCTGCAATGTTGTTCGGAGCATGTGATAAAATATTCAAGTGGACAGTCCGATCCATAAACGATAAGATGCTTTTTGTTTGTATGGTTATCCTATTTCATTTTCGTTCCCTTGTTCTCAGTACCCTTAATGGTAAACTTGGTAGAAATTCTGATGCTACACTGAGAAAGAGAATCAAATCCTAGTGCACAAAATGGAATTCATGAACTAACTTGTACTGATGAATTCAATGTTTGGCAGCACCAGCCACGAATTTAATATAAATGGCGACTACATCTAGGCCCACCTAATTAAACATGCCTCCTAATACTATGCACAAAATAATATGTATTTTATTATTTGATACGTTCTGTTATTAAATTATTAATTCTTATCTTTACCAGACAAAACATATTAATAGTTTAAAGTGATTATTAATTCTTATCCTTACGGGACAAAACATATTAATAGTTTAAAATGAAATGACCTGACCGGTAGGACCCACATACGCATGCCAACGGTTCCAAACGTTGTGACATTGAGGATCCATAGGCCCTCTCCTTAACCTTTTCTCTGTGACTCTGTCCCAATCACAAACAAACCCATAAAGTGAGAGAATACAAAACAGGGCTTCTTAGCAATCGAAAGCCATCACCTTGACCATCCGGATACAATGGATTCATGGCTCAATATTTATGGTCATTATGGAAGCTTCTCTTAAACACGTGCCAACAATTTCTCGGCCATTCTTTATGACACGTGGACAAATGTGGATCCCCCTAAAATTTGATACACCATAGCCCACAACTAGTGCTTCTTTAATTTACCCAATATATAAATGCTATTCCCCAGTACTAGTTTGTTAGCCATGCAACACTGAAGTAGCAAATAATATAAGCACATGGCAGATCAGGACCCCAGAGGAAAGGTCGTGGAAGAGAAGGAAGCCGGAGAGGTCCGGTACCGGGGCGTGCGGAGGCGGCCCTGGGGCAAGTACGCGGCGGAGATTCGTGACTCGAATAGGCACGGGACTCGTGTTTGGCTCGGGACTTTTAACACGGCAGAAGAGGCTGCTAGAGCTTATGATAGAGCTGCTTATGCCATGAGGGGTGCTTTGGCCATTTTGAATTTTCCCAATGAATACCCTTCAGCTGCTGGTGGTTCTTCATCTTCATCTTCATCATCAGCTGCTGGTGGTTCTTCATCTTCATCATCATCAGCAGCAGCTTTTTCATCCTCTTCATCTTCAATGTCTGCTAGGGGTCAGCATGGAAATGAAGTTCTTGAGTTAGAGTGCTTGGATGACAAGGTTCTAGAGGATCTGCTTGAATATGAAGAAAAGAAGAACAAAAAATAGTGTGACATATCATGACCGGTATCCCTTTTTGGCTTGATGAGCAGTTACCCGCCGTCTATTATGGAAGGCACAGCTACCAATCTCAATGATGCCTTTTTATCTTTTCTTGGTTGATATAATTCAAGATTCTGATCATCACCTTTTGCATGCATGCATTTGTTTGTCATTGTCAATTATGAAGAATCTAGAAAAAGTCTAGTGTGATAAGCTTTTTTATTATGTCGATTTTCAATTTACAAATGTATGATCTGCACAACCCAGAAAATAGTACATTGTAATCAGCTCTGCCTTGGACCTCTAATTAATTTCCAATCCATCATTTATAATTACATCTAATTGAAGTGTAACTACGATAGCAGTTGGCTTATGGAAACTGTGCAATATAATATATTTATATATATGGTAATATTTCCTTATAAGACAATGAATTTGGACCACACTGAAATTGAATTAATCAAATCAACATGAATATTTTACATTGTCGTACTGTTTGACATGAAAAATTTATGTGTATATATGACACATGCACACATATGAACACCTTTAAGTCCAGACTCCCACACGTGGGATCTCATTCCGCTCAAGCAAATTGAAAAGCTCTTGAGAAGATTGTCATATTTAGTGAAGCAGATTGAGTGGATTGCCAATTTCTTTTTTTCTTTCTTTAGTGTTGTGTGTTCTTACCTTGTTTATTATGATACTGCTGCCCAATATTCAATATCCGAGAACTAAACCTTAAATCTTAAATAAGCAAATATTCAAAAATAACAAAAGCCTTTCAATTTGTCGTTCTTGAGCGGTTAGAGATACGCTTGAGTGGAAGGGATCCCACGTATGGAATATCACTAGAAGTTATATATACACAAAGGGAGGTAATTTTCTCACTCATCTTTTCTCTATTTGCACTTATTCTTACTTTTTAAATGTTTGTATATATTTTTATTATTTACTTTTTACATATACCCTTTAGCTTTTAATTATAGAATGTCACATATGTAACATTAAATCATACACATTTAATTTTTTTAAATTGTCATAATAATATATCTATTTCTATAACTCTCTTTTTAAAAAGAAAGAAAAATTTATGTAATTCTCTACACTTCTGTTCGTTTTTTTGATATATAGTACACATAGCTATCTTTTCTTATTAAGCTATCATGTGACATTTATTTTTTTAAAAATCAAATATGCTACAACTTAGTAGTGGTTGCTATGCAATGTCAAAAGACCCAAAAATGAGGGAGTGGACTAATTGAAAACCTCAATTAATTTCATAACACAAAACCCACCATCAAAAGAAGAAGAAGACATATAAATCGATCATGACCTTCATGAAGAAAATGGAAAAAAAAATGACGGACTAAATATTTTCCTAATGAAAGTATAGAATGATGATTGAAAGCATGTACAAGACTAGTTCACATAAATCATGACCCTCATGAAGAAAACAAAAACAAAATATGACAGGCTAAATATTTTCCTAATGAAAATATAAAATGATAATTGAAATTAAAGCACGAACAAGACTGGTTCATAAAAGAAAAAAAAAAGGCTTAGAAGACAAAAAGATGCAATATGAAGAAGATACAACGAGAGGAAGAGAAAATTACTTATTATTTTTTTTTTTAATAATGATGAGAGAATTTAAGAAAAAATAATCATTACTGAAAGATAATTAAAATAAAACTTTAACAACCATAAAGGGTAGATTTGAAAAAATATATAATAAAAATATACAAAATACATTAAAAAAAGAGATGTAGTGCACGCAAACAGAGAAAAGAGGAGTGTGAAAATTGCCTCCCTACATAAAAATGTTATGTTCTTTTATTATATATCTGACATGTTATATTGTGAAACGTCAATTTAGACTATACATTCAAATAAAGATTTTCTTAATCAATGGTTAATAAAGACCACATTATAAGTTACGCCTACAATGTAGTTCAGTAATATGAATCGTCCAATTGTTAGATTCCACTTCAAAAATCATCCTACAAAAACCTTAATTAGTCATTTAATTGTTTACATTAAATAGACAAACACAATGTTATAAATATAGAAAATCATGATCAATAATAATTAATCATATGGCTAAAATATTTTTGTAGATGGAGCTTCTAAGTTAAATGGTTCAATTTTCGGTTTAGCTTAATTATTCTATAAGGATATTTTTTGAATGCTAATTTAAAAAATAGATGATTCCAATCCTTAAGTTAAATAGTTCATTTTTTGGATGTTTTATTGATTGCTAAAATTTGCTAGATCCGTGATCAACAAGTATTATGCTTATAGAGGAGTCCGTTTTCCAAAGTTCTTATTTCCAAAACAGACTGCTCTATAGAGTTCAAAAAGCTCTAGATATAGACTTAAATCTCATAACAGAGATATAAGGGAAACGAATTTTGATATGGATAGGAAGATACTTGTTAAGGCCAATTTGGTATTGCTGTGAAAAAAAACAGCTGTGAAGTAAAACAGCTGTGAAGTAAAGCAGTTGAGTATTTGGTAAACCATGTTTTCAAAAGTATTGTGAATGCAAAAAACAATATCAAAGTGTTTGGTAAATGTTAATGTAAAAGTGTTGTGACTGTGTATAATTACTAAAATGGACATGATGCTGAAAGTGTATTTCACTTATTTATTTGGTAAAACTAAAATGTTTTTTTACTTATTTTTTAAATTTGTGGCTACAAATTTTTATTAGCATTAATTTTTTTAAGAATAACATTATTAAATAAGTATTCCTATTATTTTTTTAAGTATATTATAATTTTAATCGTACAAATAAAATATCATAATTAATTATTACAATATAAAATATATCTAACAATAGAAATATTTTTTAATTTAAAATAAACAAATAAAAATTATATAAATCAATAAGGGTAGTATGGGTAAAATAAAATATTCATTGTTGTTGTGATTCACTACAGTTTTCAAAAGTATCTAGAAATCTGCTTTCTGTTTTTGCGGTGGGAAGTTGAAAATTGTGGGGGAAAGTAGTTTTTTATTTTTTTACCAAACACCAAAACTGTTGTAGGTAATTGAGAATTGTCATCCATAACAGCTTTTGGATTCTTCACCACAATCTCAGACAGGGCCTTAGTCCTCTTCAATCTTGATCATTTTGTTGAACGTAACAGTTTATCTATTTTGGGTCATTCTTGTTTAGGGCTGAAGGAGGTTGTGGCTGTCAACAATCCCAGCATTTGACCACTTGTGCTTGCTTGGGACATTAACATTGTTAAACAACTTCAAGACAAGTGCTTTCAGTTGTCCTATCAGCAGTGATATATATTCTTAGCCTTTATATATAGATCCCCGTCTGGATTAATGGGATTCCATTACAGTACTAGCTTGTTTCTTGGGAATTTAATTACATATGATCTTCATCTGAGAAAGAATTTGATTAAACAAGATTCTCTGTTTATGTATATCACTTTGAAAACTAGATTCTCTGTTTTCTGTTTCCTGTTGCGTTTTGTGAGTTATACAATTAGCCAAAGTCCTCAATTGTCTCTGCCCCAGATATACTGGGGGTGTCCCCAACTTAGATTTTAAAGGAGTTTAATAGATTTTAAAATCTATAGAATTTATCAAAATCCAAAGGAATTAGGTAGAATTCTTATGGAATTTGTTATGTATAAAAAATGCATTCAAATCCAACCAAATTTATCCAAATCCATTAAAATCCTTCACTTAATGAAATCCATGACTTTTTAAGAATACCTCAATTTCATTGAAATTCATTAAAATCTGAGTTGGGGACACCTAAAATTTATTGGAATTCATTAAAATCTAAATTAGAGACACCTAGATTTCACTGGACTTTTAAAATCTAATGAAATCTAAATTGTGGTTATAATGACCCAATCCTCGTGCCTTTCACCAAGGAGACCAAAATATAATCTAGATGATCCGCCAACATACCACCTTTTGGATTTAGAATTAGGGAAGTGCTACTTGCACTCCCCAAACTCCCCTAGTAATTTCTAAGAGACTGTTAAACAACTAAACAGTAAACCTTAAACTCTGTTTGTCTAATTTTATGTCATATTATAGTTATTACTGAGGGCACTTACACATGCATTATGACATGAACTAAAACAGCTATTTTATGTTGGATTCTTCTACAATTCCTATTAGTATTGATGTGGGACTTTGTAACCTCTATTGGTCTTTGATACTCTATTGGTCTTTGATATCGGACTTTCTCACCTACTACATTTATATTTGTACGTATTATACATGATTGATAGTCGGCATGTTATGTTTTTTTATTTTTATTATATAAACTGTTAGTGCATGAGATTTAAACTTATAATCTTTTCAAAAGAAATCGAATATCATCTAATAAACTAAATTATCATTAAAAACGACCATATTATATTTAGTGATACTAAAAAAATTATGCAAAAGTATTAAATATATAGAAGGGAAAAGGGCTCACTAAACATTAGGGAAATTCAAACATTAAAAAAAAAAAAAAAAAAAAAGCTACAGAACTCAATGGCACACATTTGCACTTTCATATATTTATTTATTTCTGTCTTCTTGTGAATCAAGAAGGTCCTCCAACACCTTTTCATCCAAATACTCAAACTCAAACACTTGCCTTCCTTGTCCACCAGATGAACTTCCCCTCTCAAGACCCCCACCAGCCGCAGAATATGAATTCGAAGAAGAAGAAGAGAATGATGATGATGATGATGATGAAGAAGAAGATGAGAATCTGGGAGGATGAGGAGGAGACCCCATGACTCGAGAATAGTACTCATTGGGAAAGTTGAGAATGGCAAGATGACCCCTCATGTTAAAAGCAGCCCTATCATAAGCCCTTGCAGCCTCCTCAGCTGTGTCAAATGTCCCAAGCCACAGCCGAGCCCCTTGCCTCGAAGGGTCTCGAATCTCCGAGGCAAACTTCCCCCATGGACGCCTCCGGACTCCCCTGAACCTCACCTCTTCGCTCCCACCTGCCCCCTTGATCTCCTCATCCTTTGCTTGCTTCCCTCTGCGAGGGTCTTCCATGTCTGATGCCTTGAATATTAATTGACTTAATTCCTCTGTATAGTTCAAAAGTACCCTTTTGCTTCTGGTTTCAAATTTGTAAGGGGACTGATTGGTGCATTTATAGGTGTTTGATGTTGTGAGAAATGGGGTCATATGACATGTATGCATCTTTTACTGTGATTATAATGTGAGTCCACATGAACGTGGATTGACCAAACCTAATCCAAGCATTTCTTGGAAGGTGCTTTGATCTTCTTCATATATATTAATTATTATCATCTAGGGGATAGAATGGCGGTGTAAAAATTCGATTCTTCGACTCTTTCTATGAAGAAATTCAAAAAGGGTTTGTGCAAGTAAATCTCTTTTTCTTTGATAGGCATTGAATTCTAGCTTTTCTTGCTCATAATATCATGGGAATAATAGACTCTGGTGGGTTGGTAATATTGTTAGTGGTCCAATGTGAACTGCTATAGTCACTTTGTCATTTACACAAGAATGTATCCTTGATTCCCATATCAATAAGATTGGGAGAGTTGGACCCACAGAATATGAATGCGTAAGTGATTTCATCTTTAGCTTATAAGAATATTACAACCTTTAATAAACCAGACAAACATTTGTTGAGAGGTCAAAATTGGAAACACAGAAACAGTGAGATAAGGTATGACGGTATTTTCTCCTGCTTGATGGAATTTCAGTCGCCTGCTATTGTCTGTCCTTTTTCTGTACTATATATACTTAGTAATATGCTTTGATCATTGAAGGGATTAGGATTTGAGATTTTTCAAATCATATCAAATATTCAAATTATATCATATTCAATATGAAGTGTCATACAGTCAATATGAACCACACATTATGTTAAGAGATCAAGCTAATTAATGATTGAAATTGACAGTTTGACAATATTGTTAATTAAAAATTAATATGTTAATTACAATTGACTATAATAATTGATACAACAAGTAAATTCAAGTTTCCACATAATATTATCAGTTAATTATGGTTGGAAAAGGTAATCATTTAACATTTTTCATTAAAAAAACAAAGAAAAGACAATAATTAAGAATAATAAAATGATCTTAGGTATATTATATTCTTTGAAACAATGAAAGAAAATCCTTGAGTATTAAAGAGTGGCATATATAGGATTAAAGTAGGATTCAAATTTTACATAGAACTTGTTCTCCTTTGACTGTCAAGATTTTATGCCCAAATGATCTCTTTTGAAGTCTAAAAGTGAATTTTTTTTGTCTTTTTCTTCAACACTTGTATTAATCCTAGCTGATTTGTATTATAAAAAGACTATTTTACTCTTTTTTAGAAATTATAAAATTAAGATGATATCGAGACTTATAACTTTAATGGCCAAGAACATTCATCCTCATACTTAGGTCAAAGTTCGATCTCTATTTTACTTTGGCCCTTTTTTGTGTAAAGAAAGTCTAGATGACATTGACTTATCAAGATGGTGAAGAGAAAGAGGGGGAAGGGATGGCAGCGTCAGTGGTGGGAGCTGTCGGTGATGGCGCCGCTAGTCAGGAGTGGTGGATTTGCTGGGCGATGAATGAGGTTCTTGGTTTGTTTAGTTTTTTTAGTTTTATTTTATTTTATCAAAGGTGGATTAACATTTTTTTAAAATCTCAAGGAAATTAATTTTTTTAGAGAGAAAAAATAAATAAAATTGAACAAGTGTCAAATTATGAGTAGATAGTTGTGTCACTCAACAAAATGAGATGGCAAGAGACTCCCTAGACAAGTTTTTCTTGTATCACTAATAATTTGATACATTTTCAATAAAAATAGGTAAAGATTTGCAATTTTAACCTCTAAATGTAAACGTAAATTATGTTCCTAAATGTTTGGATATCAAAACTTAATTCACTAACCTAATAAATTTTCTACGAGTCAATGCAATATTAAATTTGGCTCTAGCGATTAAGAAGAAATAAAAAAATAGGAGAAAAATATTCTTTCTTTATTTGGCAAAGATTCTTGGTGGAGTTATTTTTCTATTCTTTTCTTTGTTGACTTCCTGGAGGATCTGGGTCCTCACCTCTTGTTTCATCACTGATTACGTCCTTAAAGCAGTGGCCCTTAATCCCCGTGCGGAAACCGCGGCCTACAACAGATTTTGTTTTGTTTTCTGTTTTTTCTTCGCTGGCTAATAAATTTGGGCTTTAATTGAAAAAATTATTGAGTATAACCGATATATCGTTATATAGTGTAATTAATTTAATATATAAAAATATAATTAGATGATATATTTATATTTATATAATATAATATTAATAATATTTACTTATATTATAACACGTTGAATTAATAACATCACGTAATAATATATCGATTACACGTAATAATTTTTTTTTATAAATCCATTTTTGCTTAGCTGCTTTTAACATGTATTTGCATCATTGAATGAATATAAAAGAAGAGCTCACACAAGAATAACAAAAGAAAAAGAAAAGTAATTGGGCATTTTCACCTATACTATTGTTAATAAAAAAATAATTAGTTATTGATCTAATAATATTTATGAATGGAAATTTTTAAAGCTTATTGGAATGCTAAGTAAATATCTGACTAACTGGGATAGAAAAAGATGTACAGCCTTGGCAGTTGGCAAGCAACCAAACGTAATTTCTTGTATTTTCTTTAAGGGATAAGGGCAAACTTTGTTTGGTAAAATCAGGGCAGAGCCAAATTTTAATATTTGGGGTACCAAAAACTAAAACACAAAGCATCATTTAAGGAGAGTGAGAGGACCCAATGCTTAATTATTGAATTTTTCTCTTCAAATTGATGATTATGCTATATATACATTAAATGGGTTGAAAAATAATGGGGAAACTAATCAAACTATTGCCAATTTTGGCATATGAATAGCTCCGCCCTCGGGTAAAACATTTGAAAGAGGTAGTTCTTAAGTCAAGATTAAAACTTTGCACCCCATTAAGGCCCAGTTTAGGATTAAAGTGTGATCAAATTAAGCAGTTTATTTTAAAATTCTTCAACCCAAAGATATTTGGTAAATAAACTAGAAGCTGTTTATTTTCAAAATTAAAATTAAAACAAGCTGTTTTGAGAGTTCAAAATCAGCAGGTGAGAGTTACTTTTTCTCATAACAGCTTTATTTCACAACACTACAAAATTGTATGAGATCCCGTATTTTTCAAATTTTTATTTTAAATACTTGGAAAATTTATTTTGATCATTTTAAGAAATTACTTGGAAATTAAAAAGATTTTGGATTTATTTTAAATTTTGTTTTAAACTGGAATGAGATTGACCCAAAGTTGACTTTTAAAATTAGTAGGTTTTTTATTTTGACTTTGGATCTGTTGAATAGATCTCGAGTCCACGAGTTCATAGACACGTAGCACGCGTCGTTTCGAGTTACGGTTTGAAAGATACGGACATGTGAAGTGAGGGGCAATTTTGTAAATTTATAAAAATGGGTTTTAAATACCCAAAATCAGAAAAAAAAAATTTCTGATTTTTTTTCCTCTCTCTAGAATTTTCTAGTAATTTCTCTCTTCTCTTTTTATCACTCTCTCCCCGACTCTCTCTCGGTCTCCTCTTCCCTCTCTGCGCACGGCTAGCTCCGGTGAGAACTCACCTTCGCCGGCCAACCCACGACGGCCGAAGGCCACTGACGTGACCCCTAGCCGCCGGCCATCCTCCCTCGAGTCCTCCTTGCACCGGCGAGCTCTCCCACGCGCAGAAATAGCCAAGAGAAAACACAGCTTACCGTCGGTGATCTCATCTTTCCGGCGACAACGGGACACCGGACCTACTGGGTCCTCTTCCTCTCACCACTGCGAGTTCAACCATGGGCCCCGTTCATCCAGACGACGCTCCACGACCGAGCAATGAGCTCAGGAAGCCAAGTCAGCCGCCGGCTTCCGCTGCCGATTCCGGCATTTCCGGCGATGATTGGTCGTCGATCCAGTTACGAGAATCGATCCTCTAGGTACGAGTAATCTTTCCCCTAAGGTGTTGATGTTCAATTTTGAGATTTTAGAAATTCAATTTTTAGGGGTTTTGCCTATTTCGAATTTCTTGAATATGAAGCTGAATTTGAATTGTTTTTGTGCAAATAAAGGTTCTATTATGCAATTAGGATTATTTGGAGATGAATTTGGGTATTCCTAGGTTTGTGCCGCCGCTGCCACCATCGGCTCCGCCCCTCGTGGCGGCAGGTTGGATGGTTTTTCGTATTTTTCCACTTTCCTAGGGTCCTAGTAGCTCAATTTTAGGTTCGGTGACTATTTGGGGTTATTTTTGTGTACTGCATATGGCCGGGCAGCCACCGTATGTGGTGGTTGGCCGCTCGTTTCGGTTGTTTAACAGCTAGTTGAAGAATCTACGGTATATTGTTGGTTGTCTGGTCTTAATAGGTACACGGGCTCGGGAAATCTCATTCCCGATGCCGTTATGCTGCCAGATTTGGTATCCGAGCAATGGCACCGTGAAGGGTATTTCGGTCTTTTACGTAGTTAAATTGCGAGTGAAACTTATCGGACTTTTAATGTAGAGTACCGTTAATAAATTGTCGGTTTGTGTGATTTGATGTTTTATGTTAGAGGAAGCTAAAATATAGGATTTAGACCATGAAAGGGTATTGACGAAGATTGAGACTAAATGATTAAGTAGGAATTATTGAGATGCCATAGCGATAATTACTGAACTAGAGAAGGAAATGTTTATTGCTGAGGTATATGAGTGAGGATTAAACAATTATCATATAATAGATCGTGAGTAGGAATCAATTTCGGAAAGGTTTCGGTATAGTTCAAAGTAGACAGTGAGTGGACTCTCGTTTCTTTAAATAATTTATGAAATTTGCGTTTTGTTTTGGTTAATTGAGTTTGATTTAGAAAATAACAAATGTGAGTGGATTTTCTTTTGCTTGCAAAGTTTATGGGTTTTATATTACTTTTGAAATTTTGAGTTAAATAATGAAATAATGAATTGAGTAAAGTCTGTTTTGCATAAATAAATATTTTAAATGGATTAAATTATTTGCCATGTCGATCTAAGGGTTATCAAATAATTAGATAAATTATTTAGTAGGCCGTCTAAGTACCCACCGGTTATTAAGTAGGTCTTTGGGACCCATCACGGCACACACATAGGCTTTGGGCCGTGTGCCGGGATGCCTCGCCCTTTGGAGGTAGTCTACGTGCACGTACGACATTTTGGCTTGTTGTATGACGGCGATTCGACGGTACAAGGGACACCATAAATCCACTCGCATGACGGCGTTGCGACGGTGTGGGTGGAAGGGAAATCTAAGTGCACGTACGACACTTTGGCTTATTGTACGACGGCGATTAGACGGTACAAAGGCCACCGTGTGTCTCCTTGTATGACGGCGTTGCGACGGTACAAGGGACACCGTAATCCACTCGCATGACGGCGTTACGACGGTGCGGGTGGAAGGTTAAGTAGACGGTCCACTTGGTGCGACAGTCTTGTACGGTACCAATGTGGAGCCTGTCAATTGGGTGCTTCTATGGCCAACGTTTTGTTTTTACTAAAAACTTTATTAAATAAAAATATTTTTTTAGTTCAAGACTCAAAAGAGGTTTTAGCTAGAAATTTTATAAGATACAGTATTTCTATTACTTCCCCTTATTTTCTATGTTCAAAAATGAATTTCAAAGTTGAAGTTGTTATCTAGAACCTTTCTATTGGAATTATGCTAATGATGTAAGGTATTTGTTAAGTTGTGAAAGAGTTCATTACAACGAATATTTGATATATTTCCATCTTTTGGTCATTTGGGAAAAGTTTCAAAACTTATTTTAAAAATTGGGGGGTTTTTAAAGAGAATGAGTAATTTTATAAAATGGTTTTCAAATGAAAATTTTTGAAGTTTTTTTGGTCAACTCACTGAGAGTTTTTCTCAAAATTTTGTTTTTGACGTTCCCCTAGGTAGTAGCGACCACCGAGGTCGGACCGTACCATGTCGATGCAGCGGGACCCATTTTAATTTGATTTAATCGGATTTATACAGTGAATTTTACATAAATGTTTTGGGCTCACATCATGATTTATCAGATATATTTATTTATTATGTTTAAGTGCATGGCTCATTCTTTGAAAGGATGTTTAAATGTCAAGGTTTCAGTGCATTTATGAGCCTGAGGTTCGGGGTGTTACAATTGACCCTAAGCAATTTAAGTTAATCGCAACCCCATAAGAACAAATTTTTGTCAATAACAATGGTTACAATAACGGTGATTCTCTATCTTCTCTAAACGAATGTCATGTTTGTTTGGCTGTAATCCAAAGTTTGGAATGAGAATTAGATTGTATTCCAGGAAGACTTAATGTTTAGTTGATTGGAAATGAAACAAAACTAAGGAATTGACCTTAGTTTACTGCAAATCAATTCCCTAAAAAATGAGGAATAGAAATACCATGAGGGGGGTGGTATTTCTATTCGATAGTTAATTTAGAATGTAAAAATTATCATATATATTATTTTATTATTTGGCCATATCTCTAATTTTCAACAATGCTATACTTATCACATTTTTATACCACAATTTCATACCACTTTACATGACATTCATACATTGGACACTAAAAAATAAAAAATAAAACCTAAAAAAGAAAAGGAAATACCCTTCCAGTAAAATAATGACACATAAAGTGAGATACAAATGTGGGAAAAAAAAATGGGACAATTAGCATTATTGAGAAAATATAAAAGAAAAGATTACCAGACACATAATTATGGTACATATCTTTCCTATTATATTGATGTGTCTCAATTACCAAATTAGAAAATATAATAAGAAATATTATCAAACACTAGAATAGAAACAACAAGTCTTCTCTTAACTTTGATTATATTTTTGTTCCAAACATTGGAATATGAATTAAAAACCCATTACATTCTGGAATAGACAAGAATAGGAGTGCAATTATTATTCTTATTCTAGGTTTCCGGTCAAACAAACGGAGCCAAAGAGTTCAAAAACTAGTCTTGTAGTAGACAAAGCTGACTAGTCCTTAATTATTGAGTGTTGTTATTTATACACTTTTTTTTTCTTTTTGCATACCATTTTCTCATTTTTTTTTTCACTTCACACTATATTTTCTCACAATTGAATTTTCTCGTACATACCCTTCCCAATTACTATAATATTCCTATTTTATCAATTTCAGAAAATTTCTCACCACAATACACCCTATCATCCAACACACCCCATCAATTAAAAAAAAAAAACACACACACACCCAACCGCTCCCCCTCCATCTCCCTCACCCTCCCCCCGCCCCCCCCCCCCCTTCCCCCGCCCTCCCCAGCCTCTCTCTCTCTCTCTCTCTCTCTCTCTCTCTCTCTCTCTCTCTCTCTCTCTCCCCAGTGCTATGCATTCCCATAAAAGGCCATGGCCATCCTACATAAGCTAGGAGATATTAGTTTCTAGATTTGCAATTTTGGGGAACTAAATTAAAGTAAATTATTCTGGTGCTTTATCCTTTCAAGTTTTATAGCCAACTTTGTGTGCAAAAGCTGATCGAGCCGTAAAGTTGTTTTTGGATGACAAAAAAATGGTTACGGTAATGAGTTATGTGATACCAATTAGGCGATTTCCCTTTAAATACCCATGGCCAAAAGGAAAAGCCCATACCATTTCAAGAAGCCATTCTAGATACCTTGGTTTGTAGAGAGAGAGGGGGGAGGGGCTAGGTGGGTCGGGTGAAGTGGGGGAGGGAGGGAGGGAGGAAGGGAGGCTGGGAGCTTCAATGTTGGGGTAGGAGTTTCTGATCGGGCCAGATAGACAGAGAAAGGGAGAGTGGAGAGAGGGAAAGAGAGAAAGACATGAGGTGTGTGAATTGTCCTTTTATGTCTTTTTACATTAAGATAGTTTTATAAATTTACTAATTAAGTGACGAGGGTGTGCAAAAAGAAAAAAAAAAAGTGTGTGCAAATAGCGACACTTTAATTATTTTACCCTTTTAACCTAACTAACTAGCACACATTAAGCCATACGCAATTAAGCACAAGGGAGAAAGGAGCATATTACATATATGATGAGCTCAGATCCAGCACATTACTTGTTTTTAGTATTGGGGATTAATTTTTAAAATTGCTTTTAAACCGTGTTTAGTAGGACCAAGAAGCTAGCTAGCTGTGGAAAATCGTCCAACACTCGTAAAAACAAAATCTGACATTTTCATAATAAAAGGGCCCTTTTGTTACTAAGGAATTAAATTTCGGATTTCGATAGAAATTTCAAAGATTTTTAAATTTCGAAAAAAATTAGACGGAAACGACGAAAATTGCTATTAAAATATGAAAATTTTTAATGAAAATTTTTAATGAAACTTTACCATATGTTTATTTAACATATTATCTACTAAATTAATAAAAAATATTGAATAAATCAAATTATATAGTAGGTTTCATGTGATATAAGATGAATATAATTCGCGCTGGAGCAAATATTATTAAATAAAATTAGTATAAACAAAATTAGTATATTCTTTATACTGTATAATTTAATTATACACTAAAATCTAAACCTTAATACTCTATATATTCTATATACCCTAATACTCCCTATACTCTATAATCTATACATTAAACCCTATATACTCTATATTCTTTAGGATATTAGGTTTTAGACCCTTTATGATACTTTTAATTATTTTTTTATATAGAAATATATTAAAATTTAAGGTTTAAAATAACTAAACGAAATCTCAAACCTTTTTTTTTCTTTCCAATTCCAAAGGACCCAAACCCCCCCTCCTTTTTTCTCTTTTTTTTTTCCTCGTTCCTCTCTCTTCAGTCTTTTTTATTTTTTTAATCTTTCCTTCCTTTTTTCCCGTGCCTCTCACCTAGCCAAGCTTTGTCTTCACTAAGTGTAACAACCCAAATTTTGGCTTATGCTAATTTTGTTACTTAAATTTTTCAAATTTGTTTTAAGATTTGTTTAAAGGAATTAGAAATTTCTTTCAATTTATTTTAACTAACTTCGATCTTTGGTTGTGGTTCTAGAGCTTAGTTGTGTGGAAATGAATTTTAGAAAATGAAAATTCAAAAATTTGACGATTATTATTTTTTTTCAATATTAAATTATAAGAGTAGGATTTTCATAATTTTTTTGAAAACAATTTGAATATTTTCTGGTTATAGGAAATCAGTACTCATCAATATGAGTCCGTAGAATTTTTCGGTGAATTATTTGAAGTCTCCAGCTATTTTTTGTGAATTTCTGAAGTTGGAAAAAATAGAAAATATGAAAATATTGATAATTTTGATAAATTTCCCCGAAATTTTGAAAATTTCGGCGAAATCTTCTCGAAAAATTATTAAACATGTGTTTCGATTTCGGAACCCTAAAAAAACGAAATTTTCGAAATTTAATACCTTGTTTATTACCAACTCCAATTTTAATATTAATTGAAAATTCCAAAAAGGGAAGAACCATTAAGTTAATAAAAAAAAAGCAAACAACCTGCGCTCACATCTAGTCCACTGATAAAAGAACAAGTACGTGGTGAGCATATATATATATTTAGATGTATAACCTATATATACTGTTGTGTAGTGTAATTAATTTACGTACTGTAATATTATGAATGAATGACAATTTTATATTTGTAAGGTATAGTATTAATAACATCAACATAGATTATATATAACACATGAATTAGTTACACCATTATTTCAGTTATACAAAATAATTATTCAAATAATTGTATATATTTATGTTTTATCTTAATGTCTTGTACCTTATATAAAAGTGAATCGTTAGAGTTTATATCATTCTAAAAAATAAAAATGGTAAATTAAGAAGGAGATAAATTTGGATTGAGACATCCAGATCAAAATTTTCTAGTCCAAATCTTCATGAGGGCAAATTAAGAACATGCACAGGTATAGGATGAGCATGGTATAAGTTATAAATTTAGATGTTCTCACCCAAACCTTCATGAGTGCAATAAAAAAACAAAGTCAAATTTTACTTGTTATGCAAGTAATTACATATTTTGAGTTTTATCTAATGCTTTTATGCTCAATCAAAAAAAGTGGATCATACATAGAAAGTTTTCCTCGTTCAAAAAAATAAAGCAAAGAAACATGACATACAAAGAAAATTGGGTTCAATGTCCTAGAACATGGCGACCAGAACAGGACTCCCAATCCGAACTTTGCGATCTAAACGAATTTACTGTTGATGAAACTTTGTATTTAGGCAGTTTCAGTCCTATGAATCAATTTACAAATCCATAACCTTTTCTTGGATGTCCCACAAAGAGTACTGGAAATTAGTTTCATATGAAGATAAATATTATATTGGTAGTTGGAAACTTGGAAAAGTGTTTCAAAGTTTGATTAGGACTCCTTAATAATGGTTTTCTGACCCTCCATATATAATTCCAATTAATTCTTGTATATATATTTTAATTGGAAATTAGCATATGCACCTTTCTAATACAAACAATTGCTAATTATATATGTGCTTACGTCTTGATCATGGAGCTTTTAAAAAAGAAATGTTAATTAGATGTGGTTGTTTTTTTTTTTTTGGCCACTAGATGTGGTTGTTTGAAACTACAAAATTAACATGGTCATGCAAAAACCTAGCAAAGAGATAGACCCGGCAAAAACACATACAACCAGATAACACGACACGACACCAAATTTATGGGTTTGAGTTAGATGTTATAGGATCGGGTTGATATCAGTGTCACCCGTTAGTGACCCATTAAGATAACGGATCGGGTCGGGTCAATTCGCAATTACCCGTTTCACCCATTAAAAAAAGAGCATTTTAATAATTATATTAAGACCATATCCTACACCCTACCACATGTAATAACATTCACACACCCACACCTTAACTTAATAAAAAACTGAGCTTCATTTCACTCCCAAAACCAAAACTACGCTTCCACCTCTCTGGTTCTCTCTCGGGCTCCCCTCTTTATCGATCGTCTATCTCGGTCTATTCTCTCCATCGTGTCTCTCCTTTGCATTGCCACTCTCGGTCTCTCCTCTCCATTGTGTCTCTCAGTCTTTCCTCTCCATTGATCGTCTATCTCTTCTTGTTTTGTTTAGTGAAATCTTATTAAAATAATTATATTTTTGCTTAAAAAATATATTAGGTTTTTTTTCCGAGTGAAACGGGTCGGGTCAGTTATACCCAATAATTTTCGAGTCATGTTCAATTTGAGGTTTTTACCACCCGAACATTATCGGATTGTGTCGGATTTGACCCGAACATGTAAAACACGACTCATTTGCCAAGTCTACAAAGAGCCAAAGAGTAGTAATGTAACTACATGTGTAAGGATTTTATTATTTTTATTCTAAATGGACAATATTGAAAAGATGTATATTGAGCAAGTACATTAGGCCTCTTGGCCTCTACATGCAAGATGAAAAAGCTATGAAAAAAGCTAGGTCTTGATCTTTTGCAGCAAAAGCAGTTGCCAAATGAGAATTTAGAGTTAAGATCATACACTCTACATTGCATTTTCTGCCCAAATGGGTCTGTTTAGTTACGCATGAGATGCAGAGTTTATCATGTGAAAATTATACAAATGAAATAATAAATACATAATTTGATACACTAGCAAGTGGTAGATAGAGTTTTATATGTACAAAGGCCGCATCATGGGTTTGCGAATTTAATATGCTTAAAAAAAAAATAAAAAAATTAGAACCCATCATCTTAATTGGGTGGAATAATCCCTCCTACGGCCTTAGCTTGGTTCCAAAGGCTGAGAACAAAACCCAGGCCCATCTTAATATTTTTGGGTTAAATAAGTATTGTTAGTATTTTTTGGATAAGTACCTAGCTTTAAAAGGAAGTTCTGTACGAATTATATGCAAGAAACCTTTGGGGTATTTTATTAACCCTAAACCTTTGGGGTATTTTATAATTAATATTTTTTAAAAATTAGGATTAAATATCAAATCTCAATAATTTTTTGGTATAACATGAAAACCATATAATATTTCAATTGAACTACCAAATTTAAATGTAGTTTTTTAGATTAGATCACAAATATGTTGGCCTATTTGATTTGAACCTTTTCCATTTGACATTTTTATCCTTTAGCCCATATATGATGAGTGTTAGTTAAATTTATAAGATTTTGACAAAATTGCCCTTGAGGCTTTTATATTATCTTGAAAATTTGCTAATGTAGTCTCACCTTCACATTTAGTTGTGACTGTACGACACTCACAACTTCAAATTTAGTTGTGACTGAACGACAGTCATAGTTAAGTTGTGACTTAATTGAATTTTTTTAGAGAAATTATACTACAATATAGTATAAATAGAGATCAAAACAATACTTTTATTCAAAATAATATATAGTATAGTGATGTGAGTTGTCTCTTTCAATTTACCAAGACAGTCATAGTTAAGTTGTGATTGTATTAATTTTTTTTAATACAATATAATATAAATTAATGTAATATTTGTGATGTAATATTACTTTTATTTTTTTTATTGTAGTGGCATGTGATGTAATATTTGTAAATTCTAATATTTTTTACTTTATTAATTTGTTTGACTTTTCAACTAGTACATAATCTAAAATGTTATTTAATTTTAGTATCTAAACTAAAAAGTTATTGAAATTTAATAGTTAAAATCAATGGACCTTAATATTTTTTGTACATTTTAATAAAATTGTACCAAGTGGAAAAAAAAAAAAAAAGTGTTTTATATAGAAGAACTTTCTTGTGGCCCACTATTTTTTTTTGTTACATTGTAGAGAATCAAATCTGGACCTAACTTAATTCTAACTCGTATTCTTACCAAATCTCACCACTTGAGCTAACCTATAGATTAAGACGGATTGTTTTCAAGGAAGTAATCAGTGATCGAAACGGGAAGTGAAGGTCCAGGTCTTCCAGGAAGCAGGGACGAACGCACAGCCAAGCTTGGGAGGTCAGGCGACCCCCCGAACGGCGGAGCACGCAGGCTTAGACCCGTCCACGGCGACACCAGCGACCCCCCGACTTGAAGAAGGCGACCCCCCGACCCCGATGGCCCGACATGAAGAAGGCGACCTCCAGGGCTCCAGCCTTCAGCCTTCTAGCAGCCAGCAGGGCAGCAGGTGATGAAACGCCATGGAAACAGAGAAACAGAGAAGAGAAGAGCTGAAGAGGGGGCTGGGCTAGTGGGCTGCGGCCTGCGGGCTGTTAATCATCCTCCCAGTGACCCGTGTTGTGCTCTTTCAGCCTCTTCCTCAATATCAATCATCATTCATTAATAGCAAAACCCACACGGCCACACACAGAGGACAGAGCCCAAGTGCCCAACCCAGCCCCTACCACCGGAGCCGGTCACCTGTCCCGGTCCCTAAAAAATGTTGCTGCCGTTTCGCGGCGCCAAGCTCTACCTAACCATAACCCCCCAAGTTGGGGATCTGGATCCGTCCCTGTCAGGAAGCCAACAATTAAAGAAAAGAAAAGAAAAATAACTCCACCATGAATCTTTTACAAATAAAGAATCTTTTTCTCCTATATTTTTATTTGTTCTCAATCGCTGGCGCTAAATTCAATATTGGATTCACTTGAAGGAAATTTATTAGGTTACTTAATTAGGTTTTGACATCCTAACGTATAGGGAGCATAATTTACGTTTACATTTAGAGGTTAAAATTGCAAAATTTTTACCCATTTTCATTGAAAAAGAGTCAAATTATTAGAGATACATATAAACGTACCATCTTGATTATGTGAATGTCATCTTGAAAAAGAGTCGAATTTTTACACCGCCATTCTAGCCCCCTATATAATAATAATTAATGTATGTGAAGCAGAGCACCTTCGAAGGAAAAGCTTGCATTCGGCTTGGTCAACCACTCAACCCACGTTCATGTGGACTCATATTATATATAAACCCAGTAAAAGATGCATATATACATGTAATATGACCTCATTTCTCACAACATCAAAGACTTATAAATGCAGAGGAATTAAGTTAATTAATTCAAGGCATCATAAATGGAAGACCCTTGCAGAGGGAAGCAAGCAAAGGATTAGGAGATGAAGGGGGCAGGTGGGAGTGAAGAGGTGAGGTACAGCCTTAGCTTTGGCTTGGGACTTTTGACACAGCTGAGGAGGCTGCAAGGTCTTATGATAGGGCTGCTTTTAACATGAGGGGTCATCTTGCCATTCTCAACTTTCCCAATGAGTACTATTCTCGAGTCATGGGGTCTCAGGCCTCCTCATTCTCCTACGTTCTCATCATTATCATCACCATCATCATCATTCTCTTCTTCTTCGAATTCATATTCTGCTGCTGGTGGGGTTCTTCGAATTCATCTGGTGGACAAGGGAGGCAAGTGTTTGAGTTTGAGTATTTGGATGACTAGGTGTTGGAGGACCTTCTTGATTCACAAGAGGACAGAAATAAATAAATGAAAGTGCAAATGTGTGCAATTGAGTTCTGTAACACTTTTTTTTTGTTCTTAGATGTTTGAATTTCTTAGATGTTTAATTAGTGAGTTGAGCCAGTTTTCGTTATTTATTTATAATATTTATGCATTTTAGTGTCGTTAAACATAACATAATCGTTGTTAATGACAATTTAATTTAGCGGATGACATCCAGTTTTCTTTTGTTTTTTATTAGAGAAAGTTCTGAATTCAAATCTCATATATAACAATTGATTAATGAAAAAAGAGAAAAAAAAAAAAAAACATAACATAACATAACATGCCGACTATCAGCCATGTATGATATATAAATGTATATGGGAAAAAGTGTAGTAGGTCAGAAAATCCGATATCAAAGACCGGCCGATAGAGATGTATGTGCTCAAATGTGTAGTGGGTTAGAAAGTCCCACTAGGAATTGTAGAAGAGTCCTACATAAAATAGCTGTTTTATTTCATGTCATAGACTCATAATGCTTGTGTTAGTTCCCCCAGTAATAACTATAATATGTCATAAATTAGACAAACAAAGTTTAAGGTTTACGGTTTATTTGTGTAACAGTCTTTTTGAAGGGCGAGTTTGGGGAGTGCAAATAGCACTTCCCTAATTCTAAATCCAAAAGGTTGTATGTTGGTAGATACATCTAGATTATATTTTTGTCTCCTTAAAACTTAAACATTTTAAAATAAATAATTGGGCCGGTCGGCCCATTACAGGGTCAAATTAGACTTGAGATTTTAGATAATTAGTTTTGTCCGGCTTAGTCTGATTATTAAATGGGCCTCCAAGCACGTCACAAATCACAAATATATTTATTTTAAACAAACTGAGCTAGGCTGGGCCAACCTATTATATATACACCTCTATAGGTGTGTGACAAAGGTTTGAGGCTAAACCATATTTATATACCCTTCACAAATGTGCGGAATAAATTGGGTGTTATGAGAGAATCAATTAGTTAATTAACAAGTCCAACAATAGGAAGAAGCTAAAATTCTTCTAAATTGTGTATATAGAGATCTCCTGAATTGGGCGTCTACATTTTGAAAAAAACATGGATATGGCTTGTTGAGCGATCTAGCAATTAATATAATTTAGTGATTCAAATCATTTATTTTTTAAAATAAAAAATTAGGTGTAAGTCCAATTTTAGACTGTCATTAGCATACGCACGTGCATTTGGTGTCAAGATAATGCACTTAGAGGCGGCGATATGTTCCTTATTAATTTGTTCTCAATCTAATTGATGATTTATTAACTAATTTAATTGAATTAAGTTGATATGGTTCGGCAATCGACTGCAACAATTTTTCATATATTTTATTGTCTAATCAAATCAAGCTCGACTAGTGACTATTTGTCATTCTCTTACAACTTACAAGCAATATTAGTTAGGACCCAATAATGACTATCTTGGATGAGAATCAACACAAAAACAAGAGAAAACAGTCCCAGTCAATCACCAAAATGTAGATGCATCGAGCCTGGCCACAATAACCAATGCTTTTGCTTCATCCATGATCTATGTAGGACAACAAAAAAGCCAAGTTTAAGGCTAACGAATGCCACCTTTCTTAGGCATATATATGTTTATAATGTGAACTGATAAAAGGGTTAATAGGTAAATGAGTGAGCAAGCTAGTTTGCAACGAGAGTGAGATTCAAGGGGACCCGTATGGCCTAACAACTCATTAGTAATTTGAGCACCAATATTTGACTTCGTTAAGGTTCCAGATTAATTTACTTTCCAAATATATATTCTGCAATCAATAACTTTGCCACCTAGCTTTTACACGTACAACGTACTATCTTTAAATAAACTTTGTATAGATTCATGTACTAGCTACTTAATTATTTTCTGAACAGTACGGATTCATGTACCAGTTACATATTCTGTACACTTGTAAGGAAATGGCCAAACCCTTTATCTAGCATTTCATGATGATATCTAATTTTTCTCTAGTTTATTAATTTCTTCTAAATAGTAAATATTCCTACCAGACAGTTTGATATACATCTTATAGTACTTATTGTACGTTTGACTGTAAATGATGATTGTTAATTAAGTTTGATCATGCATGTAAATTATGACTGTATATTTATAGATGATTCAACCTAATTTTTTTCTTCAATATAGCAAAAAAAAAAAAAATTAGATTGTTACTTTGAGGGACTTATACATAACCTTGAAAAATCACTTAAGAAAAAAAATTATATCCTTTTATTTCCCATTGTTGGATATAGCACTACTAAATTTTATCTAATACCAATATTAATATATCATTCATAATTTAACCAACTAATTCAAAAACATTGTGAAAACTTAATAGACCCAACTTATAAGTAGTGGGTTACTTAACTTATATATACAGATTATCGTGTCACATTTTCTATATAAAGTTTATTCATTTCACAATCATAACTTTTATGATTATCGAGCCATACAACTAAAAAGGTATATATTTGCACTTCCTGTAAATTAAAGTGTTAGAATGCAAGAGGCATTATTCAAGCAACAAAACTTGGAGAGTCAACATCCACATGATCGTATCAAGTGTAGCAATCTTCCAATCTTTCAAAAGATCACTATAATTAATGCACTTCAAACTACAGGACTGAGGAAGCATCTATAGATTCATAAATCATATATTCTCGATATTTGTTATCCAATTTGTCACACCATTGAGATATATATATATACACACACACGAATATATATGTATATGTATAGGTATATTTCGTTGAGGTATATCTCATCTTAAAAATAATGAGATATGGCTTGTGAGATTCACTCCGTATTGTAATTCGATGAAAAAACCTATATATATAGAGATGATATTCTCACTCCATTTTTCTATACCTACACTCCTCAAATTAATTTTAATATTATTATATCTTTTTATTTCTTTAATTTCCAAAACTATCCTTTATATATCCTTTTAATTTTCTATGCCCATTTTAGATCCACCTACATGTTTCAGTTTTCTACCTCATGTTATCACTCCTCAGTTCGGAAGAATATTTCTCTTGCTTTGTTGTTTGGTCTTTGAATCAATTAAAGCAAAATCCTTTATTGATGATGAAGAAGATGAAGAAGAAGCCTTTCATCTTTATGCTATCTATTGAGATTAAAATTGCAATAATAACAATTTTAGAAGAAACCTTTCTCTTCCGGCCGGTCCCATGATCATAAAACCTTTGTAGTAATAAGAACATGAAGGACTCTTTGTTCTTAATTCTTTTGGTGCAAAAACAAAGGGTCTCTCACAACTACTAGATCCATTTCATCAATTCGTTAAAAACTTCAAATAAAAGATTTGTTTTGCTGGATTTTAAATGATATTGTGGGCCTTAAAAACATGGGTTCTATGTGAGAATGAAGCTCTCCCTAACCTTGATATTTTGTTTCATCTTTTCCATCATCATCCATGGTTAATCACTAATAAGGAGAACTATTAATTAATCCATGAGGTGCGGACAAATGAGGCGTATGTTAGAAAGAGATTGACAACATAAAATAACATAGAAAATGAAATTAATTAAAGAATCAATATTAAGGGTATTTTTGGAATTTCAAGTAATAAAAAAAATTAAAAAATTAAAATAAATAAGAGAAGTGCAAGTGTAGAAAAGTGGAGTGCCAATATCACCTCCCTATATATATATACAGGTTTTTTTCATTGAAGGATTATTTAAATAATTTTATTTAAGAGATTTTTTATGGGGCCCACTCCATATAATATTTCAACGATCCGAATCATCTTTTTTTTAAGTCTATATTCAAATATCATCTTTGCAAAAAATTAGACAAATCGAAAACTATTAAGCTATCAAACTTTTATAAAATAAATAGACAAACATAATATTTTTGATAAATACTTGAAATGGTGGTCGTTTAATCAACGGTTAAATGGTTTCTGATTAACCTAATTTTTTGCAATGACGATTCTTTAAAGGAAATTAAAAAAAAATAGACGATTTCGATCTTCAAAATATAATATGGTGTGGAACACGACACTTAGACATGGCACCCCGCAAGTCATTAAAGGAAAGCCAAATGCAAACTTCTTTTGTTCTGGATAGTGTGTCTTCTTCTATATATACAAATTAATTTATTTCTGCATCATTAAGGTCATTTTCTAAAGTTTTTATTTTTGGGTTTTTAGTTAAAGATGAAGAAAGGTGGGAGGAGATCATAATTGTGAGGGTGATAAAAGACAAAATACATAGATCGAGTATAGAACATTTTATAAAATACAAATTACAAACAATTTTTAATATAGTTTTATGTCTTCTCAGAGATTCTCATATGGAGAGGAATTATCCAGGTTTACGATCCTCCTTCCACAAAGATTATTTCGGCTTCCAATTTCAATTTCAATTTTGTAATTGAATAACTTTACCATTATGCGAAGGTTAGTCAGTTTGATATCCTTTATGGAGTTTTTTTTTTTGGTTTCACTATGATATATATAAATAAAATAAAGAATAAAATATTTGAAAACAGATTTCCAATAAATACCAAATGGCCCTTTAATTCAAATGCACTTCACTTTTTGTTTTTGTTTTTTTGTTTTAAAAAATAGAATGTATGCAAACTTTAGTCACTAAAGAATTAATGCTCGAACTGTTACAGAAAAAGTTCCATATATGCTACAGAAATTGTTGATGTCACAGTACCAATTCATGTTAGAGGGAAATTTGTAGTAACAAGGGGGCGCAGTCTTGGTCTTGAAGATTTGTATTGTATAAGACTAGGTTGGTGCAAAGGAGAGGGGAGGGTGGGGCATGTGATGGTAGCAAGTTAAATGTGAAAATCTATGAATGGACCATATACTATGAATCTGTAGGCATCATTGCTGGCCTAACTGTTAGTCAAAATAGTAGTGATGAATTTGGCTTTTTTCTTCTTTGGAATCACCCTAATTAATTTGGGTCTTCATTTAATTTTATAGTTTATACAACCTTTTATGGTGGACTGGGAAGTGGTGATCATCAGCAAGGAGTATCAGAGGACCACTACTATTAGCAACTCTCACGTCTCCTCACACGTGACAAAATAAATGCAGGTAATTAATAAGTTCTTTTTCTTTTTCTTTTCTTTTTTTGGTTTTCCTTTCAAATTTTCCTCATATACGTGTTTTTCTAATTTCTTATAAAAAATTAAGAAGAAAGAAAGTTGATGCTGGAACAGAAATAACCTGGCAGTTTCCTAGTAGTTCTTTTTCTTATCCCTTTACTTTTCTATATCCGTTCACTTTTTCCAATTTGTTTTTATTAATATGGTTAGGTTAGATTTATTATTATTTTTATATCGGTGGCTGGGGTGGAGACAATTCTATTACTAGGGTTGGTGCTTGTATTCACTTAAAAACACCGTAAATGAATTAAAAATTAAGATGATATATGGCTAGTTAATTGAAAATAAATAAATAAGCAAGCAACCCCTACTGGTTCTTAAGTACTTGACTGATGACTTAATTGGCACTAATGCAAGCAGCTATGCTTTTCATCAAAAAAAAAAAAAAATTGGCACTAATTGCATGCACTTTGCACCCTTGTCCCCCTCGCAAGAAAATAAGAAATGGCAAGAAAAGTCCTTCAAGAAAGGTTAAAAAGCATCAAATAATTTGGACTAAAGTTTGCCAGCACATAATAATTTGGTTTGGTATTGGGGATTTTAAGGTTATGATAAATTTTTTTACCATGTTTCTTGATAGAGACATTAAAAAAAAAAAATTATCCCAAAAAGGGCATCTTCCTAGAAGCTCCATCCATACCCATGAAACATTTCAAAGATGCCTTGTGGTTACTCTTTTACTGCAAGAGTTGTCTCTTTCATGCACTAGTATCCATTATTTCTGGAGGACTTTCAAAGTTGAACAAAGTATATGTATGGTATCCTAGTTTTGATGACTTTGAAACATAGAGTAGTGAGAGAGAGAGAGAGAGAGAGAGAGGTTCAAGGGACCTGTATCTAGACCTTTCAAACATCAATTTATAATGGTGTGACCCATTGTTTTGTACAATTAGGATAACAATTTAGATTTTTTTTTTTTTGGGATTATATATATCACAATCAACAAGCAGTTCCCAAAGAAAAATTAATTAACCCAAGTTGCAGGTTGATGCAAACGGTCATTCTCATTCGGGTATAGCAGCAAAATATTTTTTATTTCGCTAATCATTTCACATGAATCCCCATGTTATACAATGGAGAGATGTAAAGAAGATGCAATGGAATCAAAAGCTAGTTCTAGCACGATCAACCCCTATTTCATTAAGGTTTTTTTTTTTGATAAAATGTAAAATCTCTTCTAATCTCGTCACTCCTTTATATTTTAAAAAATTATTATAAAAAATGATCATGTTTTTGGAAGTTATGAATTTGTGATTTGCTCATTACATGCATAAAAATATTTTCAATTTTAAATGGTATGGATGAATCTTTAGTTGAAGAGTAAACTTTTAGTACATTTTAGTCTCTCATCACATATAAATAAGGTGATCAAACTATGAAACCCTTGACTTTTCCGTAGACTCTTCTAAAATTAATGTGACTAATTGGTGAGCATATAAAGCATTTCTTGCTTCCCAAACAAGTTTGGACTTCAAGCAAGGATGCATAAACAACCCAACGGTGTCCCTTAGCCGTTAGCCTTTGGTTGTAAAAAATCCAAAAAATTAAAAAACCACACCCACTCAATGAAAAATGAATTGACATCTCCCAACGGCCATTCAACTACCAATCTGAATTAATTATTCTGTTCAATAGACCCTATGAGAGAGGGAATCAATGACACGTGGACACGACAACAAAAATGAGATCATAGACTGACCTCCCTTCAAATTGGTCTCTTGACCTGGCCGCCATGCTTCAATTGACCCATGTGCCAAAATTCATTCAACTTGTATTGGCTGACGGGTCCCATAATAATACCACAAACAAATAAAATATAGCCACCTCATCTATATTAATACTATTGTCCACCTGGCTGCTTTAACCATTTTCACCCTCACAATTTAACATTTTAACCCCTCTCCCTTAGTCATTTTAACCTTGGACCGAATGGGCCCCTATTGGGTCCGTATTGGACCTATTGGTATTGGTCCTATTGGGTATATAAAGGGAGAGAGGCTCCAAATCTTAGCTTAAACCAAGATGGGCAACCACACCTACACAAACACAAACACAATCACATTCCAAGCAGAAAACAGAAACACCTCCCATTTGCAAATGAATCACTCCATCTTTCACTCCCCGAATTCCAATTTGTCGCCGGAATCCTCCTTCGGATCGTCGGAACCATTTTCTTGGGAGGGTCTTAAATTTGGCAACAATTCTCTTCCCTTCAATGAAAATGACTCGGAAGAAATGCTTCTGTTTGGGCTAATATCCACGGCCACCCAAGAAACAGAGTCAGTTTCTGCTGCAAACCCAATTAAGGAAGAGGAGGTGAGTTCGACATCCGAGGAAGAAAACCCGAAGAAGGAGAAGTCATACAGAGGAGTAAGGAGGAGGCCGTGGGGGAAATTTGCTGCAGAAATAAGGGACTCAACTAGACATGGCATAAGGGTGTGGCTAGGCACATTTGACAGTGCTGAGGCTGCAGCTCTGGCCTATGATCAAGCTGCTTTTTCCATGCGAGGTTCGGCTGCTATTCTCAATTTCCCAGTTGAGAGAGTCCGCGAATCACTCAAAGATATGAACTATGCAACTTCAGATTTAGATGGGTGCTCGTCCCCTGTCGTAGCTCTCAAAAGAAAGCATTCCATGAGAAGAAAAATGGGGAACAAGAAAGGAAAGGTGGACAGAGATGTGAGGATAGAGAATGTGGTGGTCTTTGAAGATTTAGGAGCAGATTACTTGGAAGAACTGTTAAATTCATCTGAGGTTACTAGTATCCCTGCCAATACTCCTTGAAATCTTCTCTTCTTTTATTTATTTTTTCTTAATATCTTGATCAAAATCCCTGTGTAATTGTATGAATTACCATAATTTTGAAACCTTTAATCTGTCCCATCTCGATCTTGTTTGTTCTGTAAAGTTGCAAAGAGATAAGGAGTTACGTGTGAATTCAAGTGTGTTATGTGGGGGCTCAATTAATTGAACCTTGAAGGTGACTCTGTTCTTTTGATTAGTCTTTGAGATTATAGTGACTAGTGAAGCTGAGTCATGGACAAAATGACGTTGCCTCATGCGCACACATTGGTAGCCAAGGAATAAACTCAAAATCTTGTATATTCCATTATATGCAAGTCGCACCCTTCTATTATGCAACAACTTTTACAACCGACACTTTCACAATGGATTGATATATTTCATAGTTTGAGTAATTTTTGTATATATCTGGTGCATTGTGTCGGACTCTCACGTATAAGGTTAGAAACATGCCTTTTATTTATATTATTGTATGTGATGACAAAGTGTGTCAGACGTATATGAGAACAGTTTTTCTTAGACAAACTGTGATGACAAATGAACAAATAATTTCTTTGTTTGATGAGAAGGGTATTAATATTATCCTCCAATGAGGGGGCCGGGCTGCCAAAATATCAAGGGTATATAATATGTATATGCCACTGTCAAGAGTTGCAACTTGCTCAGTTGCTTGATTGCTACTCAATCGCACCCGAATTCTTTTTCTATCATTAAGCATTTTGTCCTTTAACATTAAAGTACTCATCGATAAGTACAGCCACCTGTGTTACCTAGTTAAGTAACAGGCCAAAAAAAGTAAAAAATAAAAGTCCAATTAAGTAAGCTCGATCGACATGTATGCAAATCAATATCAACCATACGGATTCATATTCTTTATTTGTTCTGAACTTTTAATTATAGTTGCATATTATAAATTTAAGGGTGTGAGTAAAAGAAGAATAAATTCATAATGTTTTTGACACGTGTAATTACATCTATGTATTTATATGATTGAAACAAAATAAAAATAAGTATGTAAGAGAATTCAAATATCAAACTATACAATATATAAACAACTAAAATTGATTAGTAAAATAGAGCTGCTATTTANAGGGAGGGAGGTGGTCGGGGTAGGGGGAAGAAAAAGAAGAGAGAGTGGGGGTGGGGAAAGAGAGAGCAAGAGAGAGAAAGGCAAAGAGGAGAGAAGGGCAGGGACAGGTGGGGTGGTCGCCGATGGTGGTAGGCTGCTCGGCGTGGTCGGGGATGGGTGTGTGTCGGAGAGAGGAGAGGTGGTCAGGGATGAGTGTGTGCTTGTGTGTGTGTGTGTGTTTTTTTTTTTTTTTTTAGGAATGGTGTGCAAAAAAAAAAATAGATGGAGTATAAAATCTTTTTCTTTTTAAAAAAAAAAGTGCAAAAAAAAAAAATGTGTACAAATAGTAACCCTCCTAGTAAAATAGGAGTGAGTAGTTGACAAGTTGTAGTTGTGTGGAGGAGGGGGAAAGAAAAGAGGTAAGCAGGGACCCAAATCATATGAACCACTTTTGAACACTGTTTTGGTCCAATTTCAAAGGCAAAGAAGCTTCCATGGGCAATTTAGTCTTGGTATTTTTGATGGTCCATTATCTGCTACTTACGACTTATCTAATTCATCCCCATATTATTATAAAAAAATAAAAAAAAACATTATCAGATTTTCTCTTCAGTTAATATATTATCTTCACGTGGGGTCTTTGCTTCTTTTTTATTTTTTTAGCTACTTGGGGTCTTTAATTGCTTCTTTAAACTTTAAAGTATGATAAAATTGTGATCCTCCTAGCTTCCTCTGCTGCTTCTTAGTTTTCTAATGATGTGAGAGGGCATGTTTGCATCTAAAGACTGTATGTACCAAAGTTGACCAGTTCTCTAATGATAATATTTAATTATGTGATGATAATATTATAAAATTTATTGAGCGAAATACAATGATGCTTCTCAAACTTTAACCTAAGTATCATTTTGGTTTATAAATTTGTTTTTTATTTTTAGTATGCAAATTTTTATTTTTTTGTATCACTTAAGTTTATCTTGTCAATTATATCTATTTTTTTTTTGTCAATTCTAATTACGTGTCAAGTACATGACTTCTTTTTTGAGGTGTAAAAATGACAACCTATCTCTTTCTTCTCCCAACGTGATACACGTGATTAAAAATGATAAAAAAAAAAATTGATGGAATTAACATAATGAATTTAAGTGATACACAAGTGATAGTTGGTAAACTATAAATTGCATAAAATAAGTTTGTGGGTCAAATGATACTGGGAGTAAAGTTTAAAGACTATTGCTGAAATTCGTTCTTTCTTTTTATCATTATCCATTGGCAAATGACACCTATTAGCAATATGGTAATTTGCATGAATAAGTTGGTCGTGCAACATTTTCATAACCAAAAAAATTTGTCACGTGACTCTCAATTGCAGGTTTCCACCCGGTAAACGGGTAAAGTTGAGGGTCAAAGCCCTAGGAGTCAAAATCGAACCAAGTCATTCAAAGGGTCTCCGTTCCCTCTAGTAAACCTAATAAAATATAGTACGTATTCAATGGAAAATTATGATTAAAATTGATAAATGAGGGTTTTGGTATCATATGATTAAATGAACTTGGCCACCTTTCAAGAACAGAGGTAATGAGAATTTGACAAACCCGATAAGATTCTCATTACTAACTGAACTTTTGTCAAGACCAGGACATCAATGTTTTTTGCAGTATTGCATTGTATTGCTACATGTATTGCATTGATCCTGCTAAAGAATTGGAATCAAATTCAAGGGCACCCTTGTGTCTAATGGAGTTAATTGATATGACTCATAACATTACGAAATAACTATGTTCTAATAAATTAATATAAAGTGAGAATGACTCATGTTTATTCCACTCTCATTTCATGTAAACGTGACTTAAGATTTCTTTTCACACATTTCCTACCAATCAAATAATAACAAAATAGTACTTAACAGAAGTAAATTAATTTATAATGTTGATACACTACCTGAGAGAAATTTGGCACTGCTACTGTGGAGTAAAAGCGAGGGGGACAGAGGCGACTGGAAGGGAGAGTGCGTTCAATAATTGTATGTATATACATCCACATGAAGTTTAGGTGATCAATATTAATGGGGATGCCAAATGGTTCAATGCAAATGCCAAATTCAGGAGAGTTGATGAAAAATCTGGAGGTTATTTTTGGGTCCAAAGTAAATGAACTGCAAGTAGTTCCTAGCTAGTTTTCTTGGACCATGCAGTTCACTTTCGGTCAGAGCTTTAGTGGTGGATGAAAGGGATAGAGAGATTGAGAGGGAGTGAAGACAACTTTAGAGGAGTTGGTGAAGTATTTGTTTCATTTGGGTATAAAATTATAAATGGTTCTCTTACACCAACTTGACATGTAAGAGGTGCCCACTTAGAGACAAAAAGACAGAGGACCATGATACATCAAATTAATGTAAATGGAGATTTTTGATACACTCCAGCTTTGATTTGTATCATATTCCCTGCGACCTGCGTGTAATGTTTATGTTTCATATTGCTTCAACTTTGTTTGGTGTGTTAGGACAGCCCTTCATGTGTTATCCAAGCAGAGCATGTGTACTAATGTATATCCTAAGTATCTAAAATAACTAAAATCTTAATACAGTACTGTTCTACTGCTTGGTTCATATTTATGGTCTCTTCTGATGAAATTGGCACATTAAATTCATTGAAATTTCTTGATTGTGCAAGTTTTGTTTGCCAACCAATTGTCTGTATGTGGTGAAAATACTTTGGTTTAAGGAGACAATACTAGGAATATATTGTACCCCAAAAAAAAAAAAAAAAAACTAGGAATATAAACATCTATTACACAAACCAATAAATAAAAAGGAATCCTTGCATAACAAGGACTCACAGTAACATGCCAATCATCAGAAACGTAGAAAAAGGAAAACACAGTACTTAGCCTGCAAACATAGAATCAGCACTTTGACAAGCATCAGATTCTTAGAAAAAGGTAAAACAGAGTACTTGGTCTTCATCAACATCATGATCAGGGTCTCAAAGGGTGCCAAAACTATGGCACTTGGTAGTATTGAATTCGAAACCAACTGCAGATGTTTGATTCAAAGTAATCAAAGGAACCTTCAGCTTGCAGTCGACCGTGCGTTGTGGCTTGTAATAGCTTGAATTGAGGTGATTGCTGAACCTGAGTCTTACTTGAAGAGCAAAATGCACATCAATGCTGTAGACCCCAGCAGCAGTCTCCGAGTAAACTTGGAAATGTCACTTTCCCAAAACTCCATAAACTGCTGCCCTTTAAGAACTGAATGCAAAAGGGTCGTGTTCTTGTGGCCTCTGTAAAATGGTGTTGAAGTTACAGCCACCGCAGCAAACCTCTTGTTTCTGTATTTGGCAATGGCTTGGATGCTACGGTAGTATATGCCGACCCTTTTGTGGGGGTTTCTGATGGTGATGTTTAGTGGAGAGTGTTGGTGGTGTTGGTGAAAGTGAATTGGGTTAGAGAGGCATTGGTGACACTGAATATGGGATCTTGAGAAAGGAGTGTATGGTGAAAAATCTGAAGGTTATTTTTGGGTCCCAAGTTTTTTTTTTTTTTTTTAACCCATCACAAAATGAACCAAGCTTTCAGAATAAACCCATCAGAGAATAAAAGACAGGTCTCCATGATAACTCCATCAAGGTTTCAATCAGTAAATTTCACATATTCACTGTTGGCCTCAACGAGCACATTTTACTATATTCATACAACAAATTCATGCAAAAAACGCATGAGATTCCAATCCCTCATAATTAAACCACCATCGCACAATCAAATTTGCCTATAAAGAAATTGATATTTTGGTGACGAATAATTCCCAAACAGCCAAAACATAACTTGGTTGGTAGGGAATGTTAAATATTAGCTCAATTATTAATTTGGACTGCAGACCTTTGGGCTTCCTATCTCAGCATGCTTTGGACAACTAGCTTATCTCTAATTATGAAGACCTTTACTATTCCAACGTGGTTTTGGGGAGTAGATATAAGAGCATACTTTAAGAAGTCTAAAAGCTTTTGCTGGTGTGAGTTTATTTTCATCTTGTGAGAGAAGCTATTTTGTTTGTGTGAGAGCCATTCATAGAGAAAGCTTGAGAGCTTAATTTGTACTCTGTAATCTCTATCATTTAGTGAATTGTTCCAGCTGCTCCGTGGATGTAGGCACATTGCCGAACCAAGTTATATCGTGTGTTTGTGTGTTTGTTCTCTTTTTCTATTCTTGCATCTGTGTTGTGTTTGTTTTTGGTGCTTTAAACACAACAATTGGTATCAGAGCTTGGGTCTAGATCTAATTCACACAGATGGCTGAGGATGATGCTGCGAATCCTTCGTCGAATTCTCAGACTTCGCAGATGGCAAGAACAACGGTTCAAAATGCGAAATTTGAGATTGAAAAATTTGATGGAACAAACAACTTTGGAATGTGGCAGTGTGAGGTCAGAGATATGTTGGCTCAACAAGAGCTGGATATTGCCTTGGAAGAAAAACCTGAGGTTATGACAGAAGTTGAATGGCAGAAATTAAATCGGTTGGCATGCTCTACGATTCGTTTGTGTCTAGCTAAGGCGCATAAGTACTTTGTGATGCGAGAAACTTTGGCTAAGACCTTATGGCAGAAGTTGGAAGACAAGTACATGACGAAAAGCATAGAGAATCGTCTGTATTTGAAGAAGCAGCTATACCGTTTTCAGTATAAAGAAGGTACGAAGATGATCAAACATCTTGATGCTTTTAACAAGTTAATTGCTGATTTGTTGAATTTAGATGAGGATATTAAGGATGAGGATAAAGCCTTGATATTATTGAATTCATTGCCGGATTCGTATGATCATTTGGCTACTACTTAAATCTATGGAAAAGACACTATAAAATTTGAAGAAGTGTCAAATGCCTTGATGAACAATGAAGTTAGGCATAAAGATAAACAAGCCCAATGTGGTCCAGCGGATGCCTTTTTTGTTAGAGGTAGATCAAGTGAAAGAAAAAATTATAATAGCAAAAAAACCTCTCACTCTAGATCGAGAGGGAATTCTAAAAATAGAAGGAATTTGGACAAAAATGAATGTGCATTTTGTCATAATAAAGGTCACTAGAAAAAGGATTGTCCTAAGTTGAAGAAGAAGGACAAGGACAAAGACACTAACGCTAATATTGCATTTAGTGATGATGAATCTGATTTTGCCCTGGTTGTTTCTCCTGCTTGTGATTCTAATATGTGGATTTTGTACTCTGGCTGCTCTAATCATATGTGCCCAAATCGTGACTGGTTTACCAATTTTGAGCATGAAAATAAAGGAACAGTTTTATTGGGTGATGACTATGCATGTGATAGAAAGGGAGTTAGAACAATTAAGTTGAAGCTCCATGATGGCATAGTTAGAGAATTATCCAATGTTTGGTATGTTCCAGATTTGAAAAAAAATTTAATTTCTTTGGGTGCTTTGGAAGCTAATGGGTTCAATATAAATTTGTCAAATGGTGGTTTGAAAGTAACTAAAGGAGCTTTGGTTGTGATGAAAGGAATTAGACAACAGAACTTATATTTTTTGCAGGGGAAAATAGTTGTAGGTGGAGCAGCCACCATCTCAGAGAGTGCAGACTCTGACAATACTAGATTGTGGCATATGAGGCTCGGACATGCTGGTGAAAAAGCTCTTCAAGGGCTTGTGAAACAAGGGCTATTGAAAGGTGCTAAAATCTGCAAGCTTGATTTTTGTGAGCATTGCATTTTGGGCAAGCAAACAAGGGTCAAATTTGGTACTGCTGTACATCAGACCAAGGGTATTCTTGATTATGTGCATTCTGATGTCTGGGGGCCTACAAGAACGGCTTCTATGAGTGGTAAACACTGGTTCGTAACCTTTGTTGATGATTATTCTAGAAGAGTGTGGGTTTACACGATGAAGCACAAAGATGAGGTGTTGAATATTTTTTTGAATTGGAAGAAAATGGTTGAAAACCAAACTGGGAAGAAAATTAAAATTTTGAGGTCAGACAATGGTGGAAAATATACTTCTGATCCTTTCTTTAAAGTTTGCAAAGAAGAAGGCATAATTAGACACTTTACTGTATGAGGAACTCCACAACAAAATGGAGTTGCTGAGAGGATGAATCGAACATTGCTTGAAAAGGTGAGATGTATGTTGGCACAATCTGGTTTAAGTAAAGCTTTTTGGGCAGAGGCAATCAACTATGCTGCTCATATCATCAACCGTTTGCCTTCAGCTGCAATTCAAGGGAAGACACCCATTGAGGTATGGACCGGAAAACCTACCTTTGATTATAATTTTTTGCATATTTTTGGCTGCCCTGTTTACTTTCATGTGACTGAAAAAAAACTTGATCCTAGAACCAAAAAGGCTATTTTTGTTGGTTTCAGCAGTGGCATTAAAGGTTACAGGTTGTGGTGTCCGGAGTTGAAGAAACTTGTAATTAGCAGGGACGTGAAATTTGATGAAATCAGTATGTTAAAGAAGAATGAAAGAAATGTTCAGCAGGTGGAGCTTGAAAAATTTGCCTCTGTCACTCCCAGATATGCCCAAACTGATGGTGAAACTAGTACAAGTGAAGAAGAGGAGATCTCTATAGAAGAAGCAGAATATGACCATGTTCTAGAGCATCAACCTCAATTGGAACAGTCCATTGGTAAGGGCAGACCAAAAGGAGAGATTAAAAAGTCAGCAAAGCCTCAATTCCAAGAGTCTATTGCTACCGGTAGACCAAAAAGAAAAGTTAAGAAACCAGCAAAGTTGAATGATTATGTTGCTTTTGCTTTTCCCATTATAAATGCAGAAATTCCAATTAATTTCAAGGAAGCCATGAGAAGCTCAGAAAAGGAAGAATGGAAGATGGCTATGGGTGAAGAGATGAATTCACTTTTGAAGAACAATACATGGGAATTAGTTCAATTGCCTAAGGGGAAAAGAGCTATTGGCTGCAAGTGGGTGTACACCAAAAAGGAGGATCTACATAGCAAATGTGGAGTGAGATTTAAAGCAAGGTTGGTTGCAAAAGGCTATGCCCAACAAGAAGGTATTGATTATAATGAAGTTTTTTCTCCTGTTGTTAAACATCCCTCCATTCGTGTTATGCTTGCTATTGTTGCACGGTTTGATCTTGAATTGGTGCAGCTTGATGTTAAAATAGCCTTTTTACATGGGAATTTAGATGAAGAGATTTACATGTCTCCACCAGAGGGGTACACGGTGAATGGAAAAGAAAATTTGGTCTGCAAATTGAAGAGATCACTTTATGGGTTGAAGCAATCACCAAGGCAATGGTATTTGAGATTTGATGAATTTATGAAAGGCCAAAAGTATAAGAGAAGTCAGTATGATCATTGTGTGTATTTCAAGAAGTTGCAGGATGGGTTTTTCATTTATTTGCTATTGTATGTTGATGATATGTTAATTGCTGCAAAGAATATCAAGGAGATTGAGAAATTGAAAGCACAATTGAAAAATGAGTTTGAAATGAAAGATCTTGGTGAAGCAAAAAAGATCCTTGGTATGGAAATTACTCGGAATAAAAAAAAGGGTCTGGTATATTTGACTCAAAAGCAATATTTGGAGAAATTGTTGCAGCGTTTTGGAATCAATGGCACCACCAAATCAGTGAGTACTCCTTTGGCTGATCATTTTAAATTTAGTGCATTATTATCTCCTAAAACTGAAAAGGAGAAGAAATACATGGCTAATGTTCCATACTCTAATTTGGTTGGTGGTTTAATGTATGCTATGGTTTGTTCGCGACCGGATATTGCTCATGCTGTTGGTTTGGTAAGTCGTTATATGCATGATCCGGGAATAGAACATTGGAAAGCAGCTAAGTGGATATTGAGGTATCTAAATGGGACTAGAGATGTCGGCTTATGTTTTGAGAAGGATAATTCCAGTTTTGGAAATTTTGTGGTTGGATATGTTGATTCTGACCATGCAGGTGATTTAGACAAAAGAAGGTCTACTACTGGATACTTGTTTACTATGGCCAAGGGTCCAGTTAGTTGGAGATCAATTTTGCAGCCTACTGTAGCTTTGTCAACCACTGAAGCTGAGTATATGGCTATTACAGAAGCTGTAAAAGAGGCTATCTGGTTACGTGGACTGATCAATGATTTGGGGATTTATCAAAAACAGGTGGAGGTTCATTGTGATAGCCAAAGTGCTATTCACTTGGCTAAAAATCAAGTCTATCACTCAAGAACTAAGCACGTTGATATCCGCTTTCATTTTGTGCGTGATAGTGTCTAAAGGAAACATCATTCTACAGAAGGTTGCATCTGCAGATAACCCTGCTGATATGTTAACTAAAGTGGTTGGGAGTGCAAAGTTTGAACATTGTTTGAACTTGGGTCACATTTTGAATGTTGATTAAGTTGTTGGATGAGCAGCTGGAACTTAGCTTCTTGGCTTGGCATGAGTTCTCTTGTCAAGGTGGAGGATGGTGATGATTACTTGTTGATTTGTTAGCTCTCTTGTGAGTTCTCTCTCTATTGTGAAGTCTGTAGTCTCACCAAGGTGGAGATTGTTAAATATTGGCTCAATTATTAATTTGGGCTGCAGACCTTTGGGCTTCATATCTCAGCATGCTTTGGACAACTAGCTTATCTCTAATTATGAAGACCTTTACTATTCCAACGTAGTTTTGGGGAATAGATATAAGAGCATACTTTAAGAAGTCTAAAAGCTTTTGCTGGTGTGAGTTTATTTTCATCTTGTGAGAGAAGCTATTTTGTTTGTGTGAGAGCCATTCATAGAGAAAGCTTGAGAGCTTAATTTGTACTCTGTAATCTCTATCATTTAGTGAATTGTTCCAGCTGCTCCGTGGATGTAGGCACATTGCCGAACCACGTTATATCGTGTGTTTGTGTGTTTGTTCTCTTTTTCTATTCTTGCATCTGTGTTGTGTTTGTTTTTGGTGCTTTAAGCACAACAGGGAACTAGCCTAGCTTGGAGAATTTGGAATCTGCTTAATTTTCCATGGCAATTTGCCAGAGTCCAGCCGATGGGCATATTTCATTGAGGAAATTCTCCACTAATTATAGATAACTTGTCTCACAAGTCACTTACTGGCAGCCATTACATCAACATATTACACCAACAGCTCCCAGAGGAAGGCTTCTTCAGCCTATGCCTGACTGCTCTAATGGAAGTAATCCCTAGTAGTTTTCAACCAGTTGAGTTTTGGTGAGAGCTTTAATGGCGGATCAAAGGGATGAGAGATTTGTGTGTGAGGACAGGTTTTCATGTGGAATCCAAGCAGAGCATGTGTACTAATGTAGAGACAAAGGTATGTTTTAAGAAAATGATCCTATCCTAAATATCTAAAATAAATAAAATCTTAATACCCTTTTCGGCTGCTTGGTTCATATATATATATATATATATGTATGCTCTCCTTTGATGGAAAATGGCACTAAGTTTTGTAAATTTCGTGATTTTGTAAGTTATGTTTGCCAACTAGTTAATTGTTTGTATATGGTGAAAACACTGTCAATTAACTTAATGTGTTTAGCTCCGCAGGTTTTGAGATTTAAAAACATACACATAAATAATAATAAAGCTAAATGCACATCATAAAATTGACATAAATAGTACTACTGATCAGTCGGCAATTGATATTGCACAAGCAAGAGAAATTTGAACATATATGCTCAATCAGCAACATAATGACACATGAACAAGCATGAACGATGAACTCCGTTACTGATATTATAGTAATAGGTCACACTAGAACTAGAAGCATTTGTAGCTGCAAAATGAGTTGCTGACAACTCTTATTTCTACCAACTATCTATAGTCATACTGACTTATAAATTTGGATGGATATGTGGTGTTGGGGCATAGAACCAGAGCACTTTGAAATTTGGAGAACGAATGAGAAAAAGGAAATTATAGAGCTAGCCACAAAAAATTATTATAAGCTGTAACCAATTCACGTATTATTCTATATAACCTTAACACCGTCACTTGGTGTGGATTAGCAAAATGCACTATCAGAGTCTATAAAAGCGTGGGCGGTACCTATAAAAACTCTCGCACGTGGTAGTCTTGAAACGACCTGCTTCAGATGTCTGATTAAAAGTGGTCAAAGGAACCTTGAGCTTGCAGTAGTCTTTGCGTGACAGAAGGTAAATTGGGTAATTATGGCTTGTGTTGACGCTGAGCTTGCCAAACCTGAGACTTAAGCAAAGAGCAAGCTGCACATCAATGCTGTGAACCCCGGAAGCAGTCTCTGAGTTAAACTCGGAAATGTCACTTTCCCCAAACACCACCAGCTGCTGCCCTTGAAGAAATGCTGGACGCAAAAGGGTCATGTTCTTGTGGCCTTGAAAAAATGGTGCTGAAGTTAAATCCACCATAGCAAACCTCTGCTTTCTATAGCTGACAACGGCTTGGATGCGAGTGTAGTAAATGTCCAACATCGTGTTGGGGTTTGTGATGGTGGTGTTGAGGGCAAGGTTGTATTGGAGAGTGTTGGTGGTCTTGATGAAACTGAATTGGGAGAGAGAGGCATTGGTGAAAATCAATTTGGGATCTTGGGAACGGAGGAAGATGAAACAGAACATGATGAAGACTAGGATGGAGCAGAAGATGGGGATAAAGAATAGACGCAAGGTGCATAGCTTTCCAGACATGGCTGAGATTGAAAAAGAAACAAGCAATGGTGGGAGATGAATGGGTTTTTGGCTGGTTGATATATATGAAAAAGTTCAATTGCATGAAGATTAGGTGATAATTAATGGCCGAGCCAAAAAGTTCAATGTAAATGCCAAATTAAAGAGTGTTTTGTGAAAAATCAACTTCCAAGGTTATTTTTGGGGTCTGAAGTTAATGAAGTGGAAGCAGTTCAGTTGAATCAGTTCCTAGTAGTTTTCAACAAGTTGAGTTTTGGTGAGAGCTTTAATGGTGGATCAATGGGATGAGAGATTGAGAGAGAGTGACTAGACGTACGACTTTAATTAAAAAGTTGGTGAAATATTCGGCTCATTTGGGTATGATTTCTCTGCATTCCACTTCATACACCAATTTTGACATGTAAGAGGTCTCATTTAGGGACAAATGTTATCAAGGGCTCAGGAGGACCATGACATTTCAAATTAATGCAAATGGAGATTTATTTGTTTTGGTTTTAATTAAGATTTATTAGTTCAACGCTCTAAGATACACTCCAGCTTTGATTTATTTGTCTTATTCCCTGTGTGTAATGTTTATGTTTCCTTTTCTACCAAACGATACCAAAAATGCTTTTGGACATTTTGAAAGTGTTTTGGTGTATGGAAATTTTCACAATGAGCCAAACGAACACTTCGATCAATGGAAGTCTTTCATATAAGTAGTAGGTTAAAATTGCAAGCATAGAACCAGCACTTTGACAAACAGAGTACTTAGCCTTCATCAACATCATCAGGGTCTGAAAGGGTATCAAAATCGCACTTGGTAGTCTCGAATTCAAAACCACCTGCAGATGTTTGATTAATTCATTGTTTCTCTATTTGGCAATGGCTTGGATGCTATATTTCGATTTTTGACCCTTGTGTTCGGGGTTAGTGGAGAGTGTATGAGGAAGATCAAACAGTATATGAGGAGGGTTAGGACTAAGGAGAGCTGGGAGGAAGCAGTCATGCCTTGTAAATATGGCTGAGAAAGTGCAACAAGTAACGGTGTGAGGTGGAGATTTGCCTTTGAGAAGCACCAATTCTACAGAAAAGAAATGGCCGTGATACAATCAAGTAAGGGCCTCAAAGCCCAAAGGCCAGCAACAAAACTAAAACTGGAGCACAGATCATCAAGGCCCAGCCCAACCAATAGAATCCGGCCTGAACACTCAAAATGTACAAAACTAAAGAACAAGTAGCAACTAGCTTGATCCTGGCATTTCACATGCATGTGTGTATATAATTGACAAATGGTTAAGAAAGTTTGTTGTTTTTTTTATTTTGTGTCGGGTTTAAATCGTCATATGGTTGAAAAACTGAGTTTTCAGCATATATACCGAGCAGAGCATGACTACTAATTAATGATGTAGAGAAAAAGTGGATTCTTCAAGAAATTAAATTATAATAGGATGATGATTTTCACACTTCAAATTTGTATGTTGCACTCATTACTTTATTTTTATTTATTAACATTTGTACAAATAAAGTAGAGGAGTGTAAGTGTACAAGATAGGAGTGTGAAAATCGTTATCTTTATTATATCGTAATTAATTGAAAATATATAAACAAACTTTTAATACCCGTCTCTGCTGCTTGATTCATATATATTCGTGGTCTCCTGTTGATGAAGTCGACATTACGTACGTTTAGTATTCTAATAGAATGGAATGTACGTAGTCATTCTTATGCTTATGAAATATTTGGTTCACACATATGAATAGGAATGAGCATTCTCACTCCCCCAAAAAAACAATGAGGTGGACATTTCAAAATTAAAGCTTAGTAATCCACATTTCATTCCTAGTTCCAATCCACTTCACTTCTAGGACTTCCAAGTCTTAAATGTGTACCCCGGACCCGAAACTCGGGAACCCAAACTCAGAACTCGGGGATCCCAACTAGGATTCGGGACCCAGATTCAGGACCTGGACCATGATATATATTGTTTATAATTACAATTCATAATTGATTGATTCATTTTTGTCAATATAACTTATGTTTGATTCTTAAGATGGTTAGCCAAACAATATGATTGGAATTGATCGTTGATCCCCTTCTTGATTCAATTTTTGTCCATTATTCTCTGTATGTTGGTGAAAATTAATTCTGTTTATACATATATATATCATGTCCGATTTTAATTTGAAATCTCAAAGCATAAACATTATCAATGAAGCTAGCTAACTGCACACATCATATTTATAAAAGAAAAGAAACATATATCAATTGTATTACTCGATCAGTTGGCATAATTGATATTGCATGAGCAAGAGAAATTGGAACATGCTCATATCAATTCGCTACATGAGCATGAGCATTCCTTGAAAATAGTAATAAGCTAGTCACACTAGAAGTCTAGAAGCAGCAGCTGCAAAATGGTGAGTTGATGAGAACTCTTATTTCTAGCAACTAGCTTGCTCAGATACTAATTAACTCAGTTTAATAATGGATAGGTGGTGTTGGGGGCTTGAAGTATGGGTTTGGCGGCTTCTTGTTATATGGAGCTGGAGGTGGAAACACCCTCCCTTTTGGCTTGTCTGGGATTTGAGGACTCTGCAGTGGAGGGTGTCCAGGAAAGTGGCCAGAATAAGGTGGTGGGTTCACCACAATAGGAGGTGGAAATAGTGGTGGCTTGATTTCAGGCTTAGGTAGCTTAATTACAGGCCTAGGAGGCAGAGTTGGTGGTTTGTAATGAGGAGGTGGCTTCTCTACTCTTGGGGGTAGGGTTGGAGCTGGTTTGTGCTCTAGTGGTGGTGGTAATGGCCTCTTAATTACAGGAGGCTTGTAAAATGGGAGTGGTGGGCTATTGATGGGAGCTACTGGGGGCTTGTAAATAGGAGTAGTACTAGTAGGTGGCTTGGCTTTCTGGTCTTCATGGTATTCAGCAAGAGATGGAGTGATGAGAACCACCACTCCAAGCAATAGCACAACCAACTTTGTGTAACTCATGCTGAGGCTTCAATTCTGATGCTGGTGCAAAATCACAAGGGCCTTGGGCAACCATTTATAGGGGTCTCAGGCCTGTGTGGGCAGTACAGGTGTCAAAATCTGGTTGATTTCGTTTTCATATTTAAAATTGTCAAAGTAATTAAGATTTCCAAATCGTAAGGGTACTGATGGATTGGTGTATAATTGATTTTCAGTTGAGATGAACAGTTGAAAGTAGGTAGTCTAATTGCTAAATGGGTACGTATTAGTAGATATCTCAGTCAGATCGTGATTATACAAACGTTTATATAATTAAATGGTTTAATTTATTATTTTCTTATTCAATGACTTCTGTACGTATATTAACTTTAATTTTCCCCCTCTCTAGCTCCTTCCATTATTATTGTTCTTATGATTTGTCTGATTTGTCTCCTTTCGTTATTGTTGATGGTGTTGTTCTAAAGTCGATCCTTTATATGATATCATTTGCTGAAATACACGAAAAGACGTGTTGAAAGAATTTCAAATTAGATAGTTAAAAGTCTTGCATAACATAAACTAAGGTTTTAGACCAATTTAAGTATTGCCAATTTCTTCTAGGCGTTGAATACTCTAATTTTTTTATAGTAACTTTGAAAATAACTCAGAAGAAATAAATGCATGGTGGCCGGTATAAAATATATGCTACTCATTCTCTTTTCTTATGCATATATATATAATTGAGCAATAGTCACAAAATTTGTCCTTTTTCAAAGATTTGTTAATTCGTGTGTCTGGTTAAAGTGATCTTATGGTCGAAAACTGAGTGTTGAGCATCATCGTTTCTTGATTTCCCACATAGATTTGGTGACTTTGATGTGTACTTTACTTGTTACTTGTGGACAAGTTATACATGCAAGCATTGAAATATGGTACGTAGCATGTGACTAGCTTCGCTAAGCTCTCTAAGTCAATGCCCGTCACAATCTCAAGCTCTTTGGGCGGGTGGGGAACACGACCTAAATGGGAAAAAGAGATTCAAGAGAAAAAGAAGAAAACAAAAGGAAATAGAATTTAACGAATTTTTCGAACAATTTGGACTTCCAACAATCAATTGAAATTTATAGCTTGAAAGTAAGATCTACGTTTCTCTGCAATACAAGTTACCTTAATTTGTTGTTTGATTTTCTAACTTGGAGATCGAAAGCAACCTTTCTTAATTTCGAGAAGAAAAAAAAAAAAAAACTAATCATATATGATTGTGATAACCAAATATGAAGTAAATCATAATTCAATTGTCAGGTCATTCTCTTACAAAGATTATTTTAACATTTTATAAATTTTAAAATTTTTTCTTAAAAATCATATAAAACAAAACTAATAAGAAAATTAAATAAATAAATACATTCTTCTTCTCCGTTGATCAACATTGTTGTTCGTACGATTAATCGTTTAGGCATAACGACAAGTCACACAAGGCTTAACAAGTTGCTGTTTGGGCCTAGGCCCAAAAGACTAAGCCTTTCCTGGGCTCCTAGGCCACGACCTCCTAGGCTCCGGCCTCATAGACTCCGGCCTCCTGGGCCCCGGCCTCCCAAGCTCAAGCCTCCTAGGCCCCCGACTAATGTCAACTCACTCAGATCCTCGAGACCGTTGCCACGTGGCGCTCCTACAGTGCAAGTCATCACAATGGACACGTGTCATCACCGGATTGGTTGATACTCTTCCAAAGGTACTATAAAAAAGGTACCTTCTTGTCACAAAAGGACAGATTCAATCAATATTATACTATTCACTCACTCTGCTCTCAGATCTCTCTGAACACTGACTTGAGCGTCGGAAGAGCTTTGGCCGGCACCACACCGGTGTCCTTCCCGCTCACTTTTGTGTACTTGCGCAGGGTGCTTTGGATATCATTCTCTCTCATTACTCACTAGTCAGACCCAGCTACTCGTTCATGCCCCACTGCGACGTGTCATCCACTCAGTGGTAGGTCAACGGGCCTACGTGGTTCGACTCGACGTTGACTGCTTTACCATTTTTGAGCATCAACAATTGTCATTTTTCTAAGGGTAATTATTTGAAAGGGTCTTCAGAATCCAAACAATTTGATATTGTGTCATCTCCAAAAATATGTAGTATTTGTTTTTGCAATTTGTTTAAAAAGTAAAAAAATAATGACATATTTTTTTAAAGTGACAGTGGTCAAAGAGTTTTATTTAGAAAAAAAAAAAAACTCATAAGGTTTTAATCCAAAAAAGAAATATAATAAGGACAAAAACTCTAATTTTCTATATTTTCTTTTTTTTAATTTGTTTAAGAGCAAATTACAACAATTAATGGTCTTCGAATTTCACCCTTAGTATTACTGTACTTAGATCCACGAACTTGTTTTTTGAATTCTATAGTCTACGAATTTTAACATGTGCATGTATTACTTAATTAAGTCTATTTTATCAATTTCATCTATTTTTTCCATCAATTTTAATCACGTGTCAAGCACGTGAGCTCATTTTAAAAGGCAAAACTAATAATCCACATTCTCTTTCTTCTCTCAATGTGATATACAAGATTAAAATTGACAAAGACATATAAATGAAATTGATAGAATGAACTAAAGAGATATACAAATGAAAGTTTGTGGACTATATAATTCAAAAAATAAGTCCATAAACTAAAGTGATACTTGAGATAAAGTTTGAGTTGAGTACTATTACTATAATTCTCTCTTTGTTTAATTACATTAAGATTTAAAACTTGACTTTCTACACACCCATTCTGATAGTTGAGTAGTACTGCGTTGCTAGCTAGCTAGTAATATTCTTCAGGTATATATATTCCGGATCGAGATGAATATATATATATATATATGGGAGTAAATTAATAATTTTTAATTTTTGGGAAGTGGGTATACAGTGCAGTACTAGTCGACTTAAAAAATTGCCATATTGGGTTTAATTAATTGATCAATATTATTGCCTATTTCAACCTAGTACATGCGATGCCGAGCCTGATCACTATAACAATTCAACTCTTAATTGAAAAGTGAGTCAGTTGAGTGACGATAGGACATATCCAATGTATATTTTTCTTTTTCTTCCCGCCAAGCATATAGATATATATACATTACTCCCATGCGGCCAACATACCAAATATTATGTGGCGTCTCGGTTTTTGGGTGGGTGTTACTAATTAAGAATCTTATAAATTAATAACTAGAAAAAAAGGTAATTCATATATAATATATAATAGCACAGATGAGATGACACTGGATGCTTTACATGAGAAGAGCACAGCAGTACTGATCCATAGCCAAGAACTAACTACTACAATGGCACTACAGAAGTACAAATACAACAAGCTGAACGAAATTAAGCATAGTGCCTACATATATATAGTAGCACATGCAAGCACTAGCTAGCCAATAGTTGTAACCGAGTGACACAAGAAACTAAGGATAACAGCTCTTATTTCTACATATATATATATATATATGAAGCTATAGCATGCAAGCAATGTAGGCATTGATCATGATGATAATTGATCCATCAGTTGGGGAATGGAGGTTTGTGAGTTGGAGGCTTCAATTTCCGAGGTGGCTGCTGCTTATGTGGTGGCTTCTTTCCCTTTGGAGGCAATTTTCCATCCAACTCTGAGGAGGAGGATGATGACTCTAGCAAACGGCGTCGTCCTGTGGTTTCTTCGTGGGGGGGCTTGTGCTCTGGCGGTGGCTTCTCTCCCTTCTTGGGTGGTTCCCCACCTGGGTATGGTTTGTGCTCTGGTGGTGGCTTCTCTCCCTTCTTGGGTGGTTCACCACCTGGGTATGGTTTGTGCTCTGTTGGTGGCTCCTCACCTGGCTTTCCTGGTTGGTGCTCTGGTGGTGGCTTCTCTCCCTTTTTGGGTGGCTCATTTTGCTCTGGTGGTGGCTTCTCACCCTTCTTGGGGGGTTCATTGTTATGTTCTGGTGGTGGCTTCTCACCTTTCTTGGGGGGTTCATTGTTGTGTTCTGGTGGTGGCTTCTCTCCCTTCTTGGGAGGCTCATTGTTGTGCTCTGGTGGTGGCTTCTCTCCCTTCTTGGGTGGCTCATTGTTGTGCTCTGGTGGTGGCTTATCTCCCTTCTTGGGTGGTTCATTGTGCTCTTGTGGTGGCTTCTCAAACAAATGGCGGTCACTGGGTTGCTCATGGGGTGGCTTGTGTTCTGGTGGTGGCTTCTCTCCCTTTTTGGGAGGCTCATTGTTGTGCTCTGGTGGTGGCTTCTCTCCCTTCTTGGGTGGCTCATTGTTGTGCTCTGGTGGTGGCTTCTCTCCCTTTTTGGGTGGTTCATTATGCTCTTGTGGTGGCTTCTCAAACAAATGGCGGTCACTGGGTTGCTCATGGGGTGGCTTGTGTTCTGGTGGTGGCTTTTCACCCTTCTTGGGGGGTTCATTGTTGTGTTCTGGTGGTGGCTTCTCTCCCTTCTTGGGAGGCTCATTGTTGTGCTCTGGTGGTGGCTTCTCTCCCTTCTTGGGTGGCTCATTGTTGTGCTCTGGTGGTGGCTTCTCTCCCTTCTTGGGTGGCTCATTGTTGTGCTCTGGTGGTGGCTTCTCTCCCTTCTTGGGTGGCTCATTGTTGTGCTCTGGTGGTGGCTTCTCTCCCTTCTTGGGTGGCTCATTGTTGTGCTCTGGTGGTGGCTTCTCTCCCTTCTTGGGTGGCTCATTGTTGTGCTCTGGTGGTGGCTTCTCTCCCTTCTTGGGTGGCTCATTGTTGTGCTCTGGTGGTGGCTTCTCTCCCTTCTTGGGTGGCTCATTGTTGTGCTCTGGTGGTGGCTTCTCTCCCTTCTTGGGTGGCTCATTGTTGTGCTCTGGTGGTGGCTTCTCTCCCTTCTTGGGTGGCTCATTGTTGTGCTCTGGTGGTGGCTTCTCTCCCTTCTTGGGTGGCTCATTGTTGTGCTCTGGTGGTGGCTTCTCTCCCTTCTTGGGTGGCTCATTGTTGTGCTCTGGTGGTGGCTTCTCTCCCTTCTTGGGTGGCTCATTGTTGTGCTCTGGTGGTGGCTTCTCTCCCTTCTTGGGTGGCTCATTGTTGTGCTCTGGTGGTGGCTTCTCTCCCTTCTTGGGTGGCTCATTGTTGTGCTCTGGTGGTGGCTTCTCTCCCTTCTTGGGTGGCTCATTGTTGTGCTCTGGTGGTGGCTTCTCTCCCTTCTTGGGTGGCTCATTGTTGTGCTCTGGTGGTGGCTTCTCTCCCTTCTTGGGTGGTTCATTGTGCTCTTGTGGTGGCTTCTCGAACAAATGGCGGCCACTGGGTTGCTCATGGGGTGGCTTGTGCTCGGGTGGTGGCTTCTCTCCCTTCTTAGGAGGGTTTTCTGGGTTGTGTTTTGGGGGTGGCTTCTCTCCCTTACCCTTGGGAGGCTCATCATGTGGGGTTGGTGGCTTCTGTCCAGGGAATGGCTCTCCCTTATTAAGGGTAGTTAGAGGCTTGTGAATGGGTGGTTTTTGGTGCTCTAATGGCTGGGTAGGAGGCTTGTGAATTAGTGGTTTCTTCGGACCATGGTCATCAGCAAGAGAGGAAGTGGTGATCAAAGCCACCACTCCCACAAGAAACACTAGCAGGTAATTGGAAGACATGTTTCCTTAGGCTCTTTACGATGTGTTGGGATGGTTCGAAACTAATGGAATTGAGTGCCTATTTATAGTGTTGAGGGAGCAATATCGTCACGACACGTGTCACTGTGCCATATGACCCTTTATGTGGAGAAATTATTGTATGTGTATAATAAAGTAGTGTTTGTGCACATTAAATTTAATATGGTTTGTTTTTTTGTGTTGTGCAGTTTACAAATGGAGCGGGGTGGTCCCATTTGGGTCCTTAGGATCAGTTGAAAAGTTTGACAATTGACACGTTCATACACGGTGGGACCTCAATGAAGTTGCACGATCGAGTGTTCACAACTCACATGCACAATCAGTGGCCGGACTGCTAGCTACTCTCACTAGCTAAATTATAGTAATGAATATTATTTTAACTTTTTAAAGGCATACAACAAGCAGAAAAGCATAGCCGATTATGTATAATATCTGTTACTTTTTTATAAAAATCAAAATCAATTAGTATAGTGAATGGAGAAGCTAAATTCAACAAAATCAGCCCTCTTTATTTTTTTCTTGAAAAGCATCCCAATATATGTTCTTTTAACAATAAAATTAAAAATTATTTTTATCATATATACTACTTAATTGAATTATAGATCACATATCTAATAAAAGTGTGACACATTGTAATAAAGCTATTTATTATAATATAAGTGAAATTCATCTGTACCCTTTGATAAATATGGTCTATATGGTACATGAAGCCTTATTATTATTACTTTCAAGTTAAAGCTAGCTCAAATAGATGGTATCAAAAAGAAGATAGATTTTAGATCACATGGAACATAGATTTTATATTCGTGGGTCCATAGTTTTGCTTGATTCTAGTGTCTAGTGTGTGGGGGTGGAAAGATCATGATCATGAACGAAAATTTAATTTGTTAGTTTTCTTATTGTTTTTTGTTTTTTTTTATTAACACTACTATAGCTAGCTCGCCCACAATGGTGTTTCTTCTTTTCCCACTTAGGTTGATGACTTGCATTGGATTTGGCTACACAAAGCAGGAATCGAAGCATGATGTGGCCGAGTACAATGCTATCTTATTCACTAGCTAGCTAGTGAAGCAGCTAGGCTTGGTAATATTCATGTTAAACGTTGAGAATTTCAAGGAGATCAAGATGTCATTATAATAATTAAGATGAGTATATATGTATCAAGTTAAAAATAAGCGCCCTACAAGTTTGGCCAAGAAACACTTGTACCCTTAACGTGGCATCGATCGGTTATACAATTGTTTGGGATTCGCTATATATATATATATATTTTTTCCAAAATAAATTTGTTTGTATTATAATTTTGTATATCATTTTTCTAGTAGCAGTGATATTCAGTTATCTGAAATTTATGTCTCACTTCTCCTGGAGAGATATATAATATATTAAATGATAAATGTAAATGCTAGCCAACACTTTACAAATGCGAATGATCTTTTGTCCCTCTTTTTTAATTAATTAAGTGGGTGTGGGTACTGGGTATAGTCGGTGTGTGTGAAAGCACGAAAGAGTTGTACATATATGAGCCATGTTGCCTTTGCTACAGATTCCTTTTGTTTTGTCATTTTATTTTTCAATTTCTGGGGCATTTTTTGACTCTTTACACTTCCATGGCCATCATATATGCACCTCAAGTATTAATGCGTTTCACAAAGCATTCTCACCACACAAAAAAGAAGAAGAAGAAGAAGCATACTGTAATTAGCACAATGCACATGCATGCATGCCGCTATTCCGTTATTTTTGGCATCTGTTTCAGGTAGTTCGTTAGTGGTCCCTCTGTTGAATGTATAGCACTAGATCGAGTCCACACAGCTCCCTGGAACATAGGATACGAATCATAATTAAATATATCTGCCGACATGCAAAGCATGTTCACTCTCATTCATCTTCAAACATATCGGCTCCATTGTCGTGAGCAGATCGGGACCCTTAGATCAATGCTTAATTTAGTGCCACGTCCCACATGATCCATTGAAAAACTACTACTGTGGTAATGTTGTAATAATGTGGAAAGATGAAGTATAATTTAGCTTGTACTACAATTAATCGATAAATTAATATTAGTGCTAGGGTCTATTTGGAAGTGTTTCTATAAAAAAAAAAAAAAACATTTTTGCTTAGAAGCGCTAATTTTATAGGAAGTGCTTTCGTTAGAAGCATAAATATTTTTTTATTAAAAATTAAAGTGTTTCATGTAAATGTACTTAAAAGTGTTTCTTAAGAAAGAAACCGGTAGGTACTTTTTCAAAAAACAATTCAAATTGATTTTATAATTCAAAAGTACTTTTAACTTTTTTTTAACTAAATAAAAATAAAATAACTTTTAAGCCTTCCAAAAATACTGTCAAACAAGCCCTAGTCTCCTAGACTTCTTAATTAGTTCACGATCTAGTTAACAACTTTACAAGTTACAAATGGATGCTAAATATTTGTCTAAGTCTGGCAAGAGAAAGTTCATGATCATACTTTAACTATCATGTAATTAACATATATTATTAGCGTTTTTTCATTTAGCTTCTTATACTTTAGAATGAATTCATGTTTTAAAATATTATATATCTATATGGAAGTGCAAGAAGCTGGTTAGAGAGGAGTGACAATTGCAGTAAATAAAATGCTAGTTGTTGTTCTAAGTACACTCTTTATCTCTGGTGATATATATTTTATGAGTAGTATTAGGGATTTTATATTTGTATCCTGAATTTAAATCTTAAATAATGTATTAGTATTTCATTAATTCATACATAATTTACTCTAAAATTTATTTATTTAACAATAACTAAAATATTAACACATATATTAATACATCATTTAAAAAAAATTTACGATATAAATTTGAGATAAAATATTAATAGAGTACGCATGCATCTACAAAATTCCAGAACTTGGCCGGTTTGTCTGTAGAGTAGAAGTTCGAAATTTGACTCTTTTTTTTTTTTTTGGCCACGAAATTTGACTCTTAGTTGGGAGAAATTATTCTGTATAACCGTTATATTGGCACGTGGTATAACCAGTGAATTTGTTATAATATGAGTGGATGTTATTAATACTATACCCTACTAATATAAACACATCGTCCAGTAATACCCTTACACGTTGGATCGGTTATACCACATGGCGGTATATCGGTTATACCTTATAATTTTCCTTAGTTGGACCATAAATAATTAATTACTGTACTATGCAACTCATGACCTGTGTGGGAAAGTTTTCTTGTGTCAATGAGCTTAGATTGAAATGAAACTAATGAAGATATATATATATATATATATAAAGGAGTGCTTTAAAACTAACCAGTTAGCAAGTTAATATGAAGCTAACCATGCTTTTGGGCCCACCATATCACTAATCTCATAATCCGAACCATCAATTATTTATGTCCTACTCCAAAGATTATCATTGCAAAAAATTAACTAAATCGAAAATCATGTAGTCATCTAATTGAGATCAAATAAATACACGATCAGTATTTTCGATAAAAGCATAAAAATAGTTGTTATTATAATCAAATGACTAAATGACTTCCGATTTTGAAGATTTTTTATATAGATGATCTTTGAAGTAGGGCCTAAAAAATATATGGTTCGGATTTTGAAATTACATCATGCAGTGGGCCCAATATGGTAGTTAGTTTTGTATTAACTTACTAACAAATTAGTTTTAGAGCATTCATATATATATATATAGAAGCCCACTGACTTATTTGTAAAACTGCATTCATTCCTAGGAACAGAAAAAATCTCCTCTATAGACTATATAGCTGCAATGAATGTGCCAGTGCTCAAAAGTCCATGCATTCCTTTTCAAATCTTAAATAACAAATTAGATAACTGACAATTATTACACTCAGATAATTATATATATAGGTGAAAATGTATAATCTTATGTTACACTCAGAAAATTAAAATTATATCAGTGTAATCTCACTTTACATTTTACAAATTAACAAAAAAAGTATAAATGAGGTTTGAATCAAGATTTTAGAATTAGAACTTCGACAACTAATTAATCTCTAATATCGTACAATTAGGTTAAACAATTACTAAATTTTAAAATTATCATCGTCTTATTTTATTGAATATGTCATGAGCTAGCTTTCATTAAATAACCCTAAACTATAATTAAAGAGAGCAATTTTGCTTATCTCTTTTAATTCAGGTGTATGCTCACCTCCTATCTAAAATGATGTCATGTGTTTAAAAAACTAACCATGAATTAATCTATTGTCTTAATGTAAGAAAGACTTATAAAATGAACTGAACCCTAAGTCTGCCTTATATATAACATAAAAAATAATTAAAAAAATCCAGTCCATTTTATAAGTCTTTCTTAGACTAAAACCGGTAGTGATTTAGAGTTTTTAATTAAGTCCTTTTATTTTTCTTTTTTGACGGTTTTATATTAGGTTTTAACTCCAAGATTTTAGGCGGACCCCAAAATCTCAAAGTTAAAACCTAATATACAGTCTCTACAAAGCTCACTCTACACCCTAGGAGGGAAAATACCCTTCAAATACGAGGAAATACCCTACAAATTATGGAAGGACTTTATTATGAATTAAAAAGATTTTCTTCTAAATTAAAAGAACTTTATTATGAATTAAAAGAATTTTCTTATAAATTATTATGAATTAAAAATATTTTCTTATAAATTTTAAAACATCATCGGTCTTCATCTAAAAACTGTTTTTCTAAAGGACTTAAATCTAATTATCTCTATATATAATGATGAGAGAGAAAAATAATTTGACAACTCTTTTTTACTTTTACCCTTATTATTTATTACTCAACTTTTTGCCACTTTTTTTATTACCATTAATTTCTCTTTTCTCTTTTATTTAATTATTTATAATTATTTTTGCTTCTTTTGTTTTTTTGCTCTTCTCCGGTACGCCTCCAATACCCAAAAAATCACATCCATTTTTTTGGGTCTTCTCACCTTTATCTATTTTTTTAATTAATTAAAAAATAAAATATTCCAACAACACATTTGCAATTCGAACAAAAAACTCATTTGCAAAGTTTAATCTAAAATGTTGGCCAAACAAAAATCTAAAACAACTCATTTGCATACATAGAAAATCCAATAAAAAAGTTATATGAGTTTAAAAAAAAAATATTATGTCGTTGCAACTATTTTTCTCTCTTCAAATGCTGCAACACCTTAGATAGGCCTAAGAATTTGTTTGATCTGAAAAAGTCATGTATGAGACAAGTGAGAAGAATTCTTAGGCCCAAAAAAACATGTGTTGTTGAAATATTTTTTTAATTAATTAAAAAAATAGATAAAGGTGTATACAAGAGAAGACCCAAAAAAAATGGATGCGGTTTTTTGGGTACCGGAAGCGTACTAGAGAAGAGCAAAAAAAAAAAAGCAAAAATTATTAAAAAGATGTGGTTTTTGGGTACTGGAGAAGAGTAAAAAAACAATAGAAGTAAAAATTATTAAAAATAATTAAATAAAATAGAATAGAGAAATTAATGGGTAATAAAAAATTGGAAAAAAGTTCAGTAATAAAAAATAAGGGTACAAGTAGAAAAGATTTGTCAAATTATTTTTCTCTCTCATCATTATAACATCAGAAATAATTAAATACAATATATTAACTCATAGTTAGTTTTTAAACACATGACAACATTTTAGATGAAAAGTGAGCATACACATGAGTTAAACAGGGTAAACAAAACTGCTCTCTATAATTGACTCTAACCATTTGGAAACATCTTGAATCCAAACTATGAAAATAAATATAGCAATATTTCATAATTTTTTATAACAACATCTTCAAATCAGACGAGATATTAGGTGTGAATATGTGGACGAGAGATTTAGAGGGAAAGTAAGTAAATTGACGAAATTATCTCAATTGACAAATTAAAAAATTCTAACTGAGAAGCAAATTGTATAAATGCAATAATTTAAGAAGCAAAATGACATTTATCTCTTATAAAAAATTTGTCTAGTTAAGACACAAACGATAAAAAGGGTACCCATAGTTAAGTAGATTTAAAGGATAGTTTCTTCACGTGCAATTGTACCTCCTCTAGACGAATGACCAACCTATAACTCTATAAGCTAAGTGGGAATTGAGTTAAATGCTAAAGGAATTGTATGAAGCCACAAAACAAAGCTACATTCATTGAGCCAACATTATCAATCCATAGATACGACGATAACGCAGCAGTAGGACCATTGAAAATGCACAGCCTCAATTGTCGTTTACTGCTGCTCCATTTTGTAATTACGTCCCGGTACATAAACGCCATGCACCATACTGGGCTGCACTACACTTATGTTAGGATCGGTTAGTACAGAATGAAAATCTCAAACCCAAAAACCAATCAAGGAAATAAACAAGAAAAATAGAGACAGCCCGTTTGGCACTGTTTTTAAAATTGTCAAAAGCGCTTTCAAATTAGTAAAAGCGTTTTTGGTAGCGTTTGACAAAAATAATTAGAAGTGTTTTTAAGTTATAAAAACGCTTCTAAGGAGTTTTTTGAGAAGCACCTAATAGTGATTCCTCAAAAAGCACTTTCAACTGCTTTTGCATGAACAACTTAGAAGTTTTATAAAAATTTATATGTGTTTCTTAACATAAGTACTTCTGATAAAAACGCTACTAAATAAATTACAAAATAAAAGAAAAACCCCCGATTCTCCGAGCTACACACGTCTCGAAGTAAAGACAATGAACACACTCTTTTTTGTCTTCCTTTACACTCTCTTTTTCTTAATCTCTCACTTTTAATATATGAGTGGTATACTAATTTAACTGAATACTTATCCAAAGATGACTTCACCTCTTTATAATCACAAGGTGTAAAGCACTGGAAACAGAGCATTAAACTAACTCCACCAACTCCACCGCCATGCATTAAGGAAGCATTGGAAGGCTAAAAGCCTTGTTAATAATCCAATGTACTGACAAAGTGACTTGGATCATTACACACACTACACCCAAAGGGAATAACCCACCTTGCTTCTTCCTTCATCAATTAATGCAAGACATGCATTAATTGGAATCCCAAAAGCATGGGCTGAAAAGCAAGCCCAACTTAATCTCGATATATATATATATATGAAGCCCATTTACCGATCCCATAACTATATATATTTAGCCAGCCCAATTACGCTTGAAGTGAGGCATATATAGAGTTTTGCTTATTCACTAGTCACTACATCTAAGAAAAAATTTTTAGAGTTAAACCATAATATAAATGCTGATTAATCTGTGTTGAGTACTTAAAAATTGCAAAATTGTGCACTACCAAACGTTCAGCATCAAGTACGACGTGCATATGCACGTTTGTACCTATATGAGCTTGAGTTAACTTTATACTAAAATTAACTTTAGAAAAAGGTAGATATATGCCATTAATAAATCATTCAATTGAATTCAAGAAATGAGTGAATTTTCAGGGACTAGTTAATCTTATCAAACTTTCCATTGGACTTTCTTTAATCCTGTACCTATCTTTGCAATTACGTGTGTTTGTGAACCACAAAAAAGTCAGATTAATGCACTATCTACCTGCTAGATATAATATACTTTGTCTAGATACACCAAATGCTAATCTAAATAGTTCTAATTTTTCTCTTGAATTTTTTCATCGTCTCCTGACTCTCCTATAAATGGAGAACAGGAGAAGTAAGACTACTGCATATATGCCTGGAAATTAAGGGAGATGCTTGGCTTTGTAATTATGAATTAATATTGCTAGAGGAAATTAATCATCACGTACATGCATTTTTATTATATTAATCATCACGTACATCTACCATGATACTGCATGGTAGATGTATATTCATTATATTAATTAGTTTTTATGACTGAATGTGAAAATGTGATTAATTCTATTAATTTAATTATTTTGATTAATCAACTGTTATCTATGAGATTTAAACTCAAGACCTACTCTCCGATAAAAAAGACTAAGTGTCATCACTAGATTAAAGTTTATTGACAATTAATTCATCCATTAATTGGTATTAGTCATATTAGGCTCTAATTAGTGATTATTGTAACTTCCCAAAAATGTGTTCCAGGTACAACTTCAGCTAATAGTCCAACTTGTCAACTGGAGTAGTACTGGTGAGTTCCAGAGGCCCAATCGCCTCTTTAGTTATCCCAACTCCCAAGTGATCAAACACAAATTTTGGTGTATAGTCAGGAAGGACCATAACCTACCAACTAGGCTGCCGATCGGTCGGATCGGATCGGTATTGGGACTTACTAAACCAAAACAAAAAAATTCGATATTTTTCGATTTCGGTATTTTTCGGTTTCGGTATTTTTTGGTTCGATAATTTTTGGTAAATTTCAGTTTTCGGTTCGATTTCGGTAATTTTGGTATCGGATATTTTCGGTTCATTTTCGATTTACTTCGGTATATCTTCGGTTCATTTTCGGTTTACTTCGGTATATCTTCGGTTCATTTTCAGTTTAATTATAATAATACTAATTATTATATACCAATATAAATTAAAATTTAATCAACTATGATGCATAAAATATAATGTTTGACGAATATATATTTGCACGAGTAGTATTGGTAGTTTAGTATAGTACTAGTATTTTATCCTAGTAATAATATATACTAGTATAATTAGTTTAATAATATTTATTAGTACATATCCTATTAATTTAGTATGTATATATACCGATAAATATGAGTGTATATATATATACATATATATATGCATTACTTACCTAAATATGAGATTTTATTTTCTTAAAAATAATAACATTTACTTTATTAGAGAATGACTCTATATCTTAACTCACACTTTTGATAATATTAATATGATAACATTATATAATTATATTTTTTTATAATTGTTTAAGATATTAATAGTTTAATATTTATTGTACCACTAACATAATAGTATTATATAAGCATATATAACTAAATTTCGGTAATTGTTTCAGTTTTTTCGGTAATAATCGATTCGGTTTCTTTCGGTTATAATTTTTGGTAATCGGTCGGTTTACCAACTTTTTTCGGTTTTTACCAAAACCAAACTAACTTTTTTCGGATATTTTCGGTTTTCGATTTCCGATTTTCGAATTGTGAAAATCGGTATACCAAACCAAAAAAATTTGGTCGGTAGTCGGTCGGTTCGATAAAAACCAAACCAAATGGCAGCCCTACTACCAACAGATGGTGCAATTAATTAGTGCACAAACACAAGTGTCATCACATTATAGGCCCCTATCCATTATAAAAGGCCACCATTTCACTACTAGTTTTGCACCATCCGGATATCAATGAAACTCACTTAGCCTAATTAACATTGTCTCCTAAATCTCAGCTAGTGTTGCTGTTCCTTGGTGTGCTGCTTCTCATCACCACTTCTCTTGCCGATGATGACCACCACAAACCACCAATTCACAAGCCTCCTACTTCGGAAGAAAGTACCAACTCTCTTGAACAAGAAGAGTCAGTGACATTGGCTAGCAAGCCTCCCAACAAACCAATGCCACCACCAAAACACAAGCCCCCCACGCCACTTGATGTGGAGCAAGATTCCTACAAACCACATCCCCTCACAAACCACCACACAAGCCACCCCACAAACCTCCAGCATCAAACTAAGCATGCATGCCCTGCAGCCTAGCTTAGTTACCTAGCTACCTAGCTAGGTTAATATGAGTACGTATGTATAAAAATAAGAGCTGCATGCATATATATATATATATGTGTGTGTGTGTGATGTAGTATAAAGCCTTTTTACTTCTGCTGGTATTAGTAGGCTATACGTACATGTCATGCTCGATCGTTCACAGTGTTGTTATGTACTTTTATTTACTTGGTGAGACCATGAGCTTGAAAACGCCCTTCACCCTTTTCTTGTTACTGTACTACCTACTATCTATATAATTTGAAATATCATTATGATATGAAATATAATCAAGCTACCATACTGCTAATTAAAATCATTAAATTTATTCACTAAATTTGTTTGTCAAATAGTGTGAAAATACATGTACAATCAACTTTCTACTTATTAAAATACAAATAAGGTCTAGAATAAACTCAAATTAAAATGTAGTAGTGCTCGATGGAATATGGGTACGTACTTATGCTCGATCAATCTTCTTTGAGGAGGATTGTTTTTTTTTTTTTTTTTGGATAGCCTGAGAAAGGACTTGACATTGCCAATTAATTAAGCGTATATATAAATAATGGATCTCCTTTATTGTTAATGGCTAAAGAGAGAACAAAATAAAAGGATATTATACTAAAAGGAGGTGACACTTCGAACTGTAACATCGTATTTTATGTGTAGAACCGAAATCGACAGAGGGTCCACAACACAATAACTGACCTAACCCAACTCAATTCAATTCTGGTTGGGTTGGCCAGCCCAATTTTAGTTTTTCGATCCTTTGTTGCTCGAGCCCAATAAGGCTTGGGCTTATTCTTCAGGAGAAAGAAATCAAGAATTAGATTTGTAAATTGTTCAGATTGGGACATTTACAAAAACCATGAGTAAATTATAGATTACTAAGTATACAGTATACTTCTACACAAAAAATACGTAGTGCAGATTATAAATTGAATAACAGCAAGATAGTTAGTAGCTAGTGGGACAAGACAATCTAGTGGTTATAGCCCATTCCTACATGATTGTTTTCTAGACTTATAAGCTCCATGACCTTTTTATAATTGTCCAGGAACAAGGGGAAAAATGAATAAGATAAACCAAATTTAATGTGTAAAAAGGTAGTCTATCAGTCTATTTAGAAATCAGTTAGCACTTTTTTTTTTTTTTTTTTGTCAAAATGGAATATCATAGAACAGCCCAGAGGGTAAGAAGCAGAACAAAGGCAAGTCCAACCAAGCCATAAGAGAAAAACACTGTCAACACTTAAAACAAAAGGAAGAAACAACAATGCAGAGCTGACACGAAGAAGCTTCTACGAGCTACCAATCAGACAGAGGAGAACCCAAGTCCAACAACACCTAGAAGGCAGCCCTGCCCCCCTCAAGCAACAACAGGAGGAGGGCAAGGTAGACCATCCCTTGAGAGAATAAACATTAAGGAGGATGGGGGTTTAGGGACCCAAACTTCCGGGCACATCCTCCTTTTAGCAAGAGCTGCGACATGGTCTGCAGCAGAATTGGTAGATCGCGGAATCCACGACCAAACAGATGCAGAGAAGAAGGAAGAGGCTTCCTTAATAGCCTTTAAAATAGGGCACAATCTCCAATTGCCCCTCTTGATAAAACCATAGATACTCTAAATTAGTTATCTACTATCGGATTCAAAAATGACCTTCTTGAAATTATGTTGTTGAGCTAGGAGAACCGCCTCATGTGTAGCCAAGGCCTCCGTTTCTAGAGCTGAATTTGAGAAGCAAGTTTAGGCCAAGCCCCCGCAAAGATCACCATCAGAATTACGCACAATTACTCCAATACCACCCTGCGAGGATCCAGAATCCCAGGCACCATCAAAATTGATTTTAATGGTTCCTGGAAGGGGCGATGTCCAGTACATGAGGGAGGGACATCAGAGCCAGCGCAGCCAAGGGCAGGGTCCTCCAAGGATGAGACTTTAGCCTTTAGAAACTCCAACGCCGCCGCATCAACTCGCCGGGCCACCATAATCGGGGATGGTTGAGTAGCTTGATACAAGAAGCTGCACCGAGCTTTCCAAATCTCCCAGCAAAGAAAAGAGCCCAGAGTGAGTGCTAGCTCCAACTTCGACCTTGAGGAACCTGCAAGGTTAGAAAAGAGAGCAAACCATCTTGCAAAAGAAGTGAAATCTCTGCAATTTATTCTGTGAGCTAGAGAGCTAGCAAACCATGCCCCTCTAGCCCATGGGCAAAGGAAAATAACATGCTCAGTTGTCTCGGGGCCTTCATCGCACAGACTGCACACAGGCGAAGGAATGATTTTCTTCTAAAAAGATTGTAAAAAGAAGGGATATCATTATGCATGCATTTCCACAGGAACAACTCAACTTTTGGCAAAGTGTTGATCTTCCAAAGTCTTTTCCAAGTTGCAGAGTCAATCCTTCCAGAAGGGCCAGGACGCACAGAAAGAGATTGAAAAGATACAACCCGAGCAAAGTGATACCCAGCCTTGACCACATAGTCACTAGTAGAGGACGAAGGCCAAATTAGCCTATCAGTTGTAGACTCCGCACCTAGCGCAATAGCTGTTATTCTCTTCAAAGTTTGGGCATCCACTAGACCAGCAAGATAATTAACATCCCAACTTCTTGAGGACCAGTCAATAAGCGGATCAACAGTAGCAAGAATAGGACGAGTCGGATTGTCCAACAGTTGAATTGTACCATATGGCAAGTTGGGAACCCAATTGTCCCTCAGAAAGTTAATACTAGTCTCATTCCCAACTTGCCAAAAAGACCCCTTTAAGAGAAAATCACGTCCTTCCAGGAGGCTACTCCAACCCCACGAAGCCCGGCCACCTTTACGAGCATTAAGGAAATCGCCATCCGGGAAATAGAGTCCTCTCAGTATCCTTGCCCATAGAGAGTTAGGTGATTGGATGAGGCACCAACATTGCTTGGCAAAGAGGGCTAAATTGAACTCAGAGAGGCTTCTAAAGCCCAAGCCACCATTCTCTTTAGACAAACATAAAATATCCCAAGACTTCCAATGAATTTTATGAATTTTGAACTCATCCTCCCGTTGCCCCCACCAGAAATTGGAAACCAAAGAATCAATCTCAACACACATACCCAAGGGGAATTTGAAACAATGCATGGGATAGTTAGGGACAGCATAGGCCACCGATTTGATAAGGACTTCCCTACCAGCTTGGGATAAAATTTTTTGCTTCCAGCCTTGAATTCGATTGTTAATTTTTTCCTTCACAAAGGCAAGAGCTACCCTTTTGGCCCTACCCCAGATAGTAGGGAGGCCCAAATAAAGTCCAGGATCTTCACACTGCCCCACATTTAAAATGGCACCAATTGCATTCCTTAAACACACAGGGGTATTAGGAGAAAAGAATAAATTTGACTTATGAAAGTTGACCAATTGGCCAGAGGCATGGCAATAAACATACAACAAATCTCTCATTCGTTTATAATTACGCACAAAAGCACGAATGAAAAAGAGAGCATCGTCCGCAAAGAAAAGATGTGAGAGAGGAGGCCCTTGGGGGCTTAGAACAATTCCTTCAAGAGTCTTGAGGCTAACTTCTCTAGAGATGATGGAAGCGAAGACTTCCGAAACCAGAAGAAACAAATAAGGTGATAGTGGATCACCCTACCGAAGCCCCTTAGAAGGTTGAAAGTGGTTTCCATTCTTTCCATTGATGGTGATAGCAAAAGAGACTGTTCTAATACACTCCATAATTAAGCCAATCCAGTTAGCAGCAAAGCCCATTTTATACAAGACTCCTTCAAGAAAGTCCCATTCAACACGATCATAAGCTTTGTTCATATCAAGCTTTAGACCGACTTCAAAAATCTTTCCGCTCTTCTTAAGCTTGAGGTGATGAAACCCTTCATGAGTCACAATAATATTATCTTGAATTTGGCGATTAGGGACAAAAGCACACTGATGAGGAGAGATAATGTCTGGAAGAATAAGCTTCAAACGATTGGCTAGAACCTTTGCCAAGATCTTCTAAGAATAATCGCAAAGACTAATAGGATGAAATTGTGAAACTACTTCCGGATTCGGAACCTTTGGAATAAGGATGATATTAGTTTGATTCAGGAGAGAAAGGAGGTTACCTCCATCAAAAAAATCATGCACAGCCCCCTGAACCACATCACATATAATAGACTAGTCCTGATGGTAAAAAAGTCCCTGGAACCCGTCTGGACTTGGAGCCTTATAGGCACCCATCTGCACTGCAGCCTCATGAATTTCCTCATTAGTAAGGTGCCTAAGGAAATCCTGGTTCATTTGATCAGTGACCACTGGCTGTATATAATCAAGGGCACTGGCAAGATTCCTTGGCCCATTAGAAGTGGAAATGTGCTTGAAATGGACTTCAAACTCGTTTTGAATTGTTGTCTCTCTCTCTCCGCCCACTTGCCGTTCCCCAATTTTACTTTGAGAATTCTGTTTTTCTGGCGGTGTAGCAAGGTAGTGATATGAAAGAAGCGGGAGTTAGAGTCCCCCTCCCGAAGCCCTTTGATTCAAGAGCGCTGCTTCCAATACAGTTCCTCCCTCTCCCACAGTTTACTAATTTCCCCTTGGAGGGCAATAAGTTTATCATTATCTTGTGAGCTCCATAAATTAATAATATTTACTCCAGCATTAGCTTACTGAAATCATGGGTCTCAATAGGTTTTCTTATTGTACATACAAATTAAGAATTAATGAAAAATAGAAATTAATGGAAACAAATTATAATTAAGATTGTTACAATACGTCTAATTTGAAAGACAATTTAAAGAAAGAATGAGAGAAGAAACCTCAAGGTCCTCAAGGCTACAAAATGGTGACAAAATTTGGGATTATTCCAAAGCGTATCCTTTTACTATCCTCATCTCTACATGTCAATGTGTATAATGACAATGAGTAATTATTTATCAATTTTCTAATTTGAAAGAAAATAAAGAAATTAATAGATAATTTTCTTGGGAGACGGTGAAGAAACTAAACCAAAATAGCAAAGAGAGAATGGGGAGAGAAGCTGGTCATTCTTTTATTTGTAAAAATGGATGAGAATTTGGAAAATTAAGTTATTTTTGTTTCTATTAAAGATTTTTAACATTATGCTTTTAAATTTTGTAGATTTTTGAACTTTAAGTAGTGTTCGAATCGAAGGGTGTTCGAGCATTTTTTGAAGGGAGCTCAAACACTATACTTGAGAGTCAAATTTTTTAAAAAAATTTAAAAAAGTCAAAAGTCTTTAGTTGACTTAAAATTAAAGTTAGTTTTCCAAATTTTTCAAAATAGAGAGAGAGAGAGAGAGAGAGAGAGAGAGAGATTGAATGGAAGGATTTTTTTTATAAAAATTTTAAACTTTATTTGGTGATTTGGTGGGAATGTTTGCTTTATATAATATAAATTATATAATAGACTAACTTCTTAGCAGCGCTTTCATATACACAACAACAAATCACTTTTCTTGCATATATTGATACTGTGCAAATAATGAGTGAGAACCAATTTAATGACTAAATTGATACATTCTTTTTTTACCTAATTCAATGGATAATTCTTTTTTTTATTTAACTAAATGGATAATTCCTTTTTATCTAACTGAATTGATCATTAAAAAAAACAAAACTAATCAACTGCTTAGTACTGTTTGTTAATTGGTTATTTCTTGTTTTAAGGAACATGCTCATAGTTTTGTTATTTTACTTTTTAATTTAACATATTAGTTTTTTATTATTTTATCCGTTATTAATTAAAAGGTTAATTATTAATACCATCCCTATATCATGCCATGTTTGACACTTTGTCACTTAAACTAAAAATTTTAACACTTTACCTCCCAAACTTAATTTCATTAAACTCTCCACCCAAAAAGAGTCAAAATTTAAATTTTTCATCAATTTTGCACACGTGGCGATACGTTGGCATCACATGACTCTTGCCTTAGGGCATTTTGTCTTCTCTATTTCAACTTAAATTGATGATTAACACAAAAATGCCCTCAAGCGATAAGATCACATGGTGTCAATGTGTTTAAAATTGAAGAAAAAATTGAATTTTTAATGGTTTTGGAATAAAATGTTAACGAAATCAATTTTGTGGGATAAATGTCAAATATAGTATAATTTGAGGCAGTAGCTGTAATTAGCATTAATTAAATTGTGTTTCTTAAAATTTGGTTTGGCCAAAGATACTATTGGATTTTTTAAAATTTAACCAAAAGAACAGAGAGAGAGACAAAAAACAGGTCTGAACTTACCGGCGTGTATGTGAATTTTCCTGTGGGCTGCCACCCAGGCACCCACACGGAGTTTCAAAGTTCTCAAATTTGGTGGTCTCTGCATCATCTCTGAGAGGGTTTATTGGGGGTCCATGCTCCGCACTCACAACCCACTTTAGCCCCTCATTCATTTCTCTCTCTGAATTCCACTTTCGTCTCCAAAGAACCAAAAACTTTGAAGAATATATTCCTTGCTTTTCAATTCAGCGTGCACCATTCGTTTTCTCTAAAGCTCCAGAAAGAAAGAACCCAAAATCCCCCCTCCTTATCCGTTTGATTTAAAGCTCTCTCTTTCACAGTCCCTCTTGCTTTTTCCCCCTAAGGAATGAAAGTCTTCGCGGCCCAACAAGGCCAAAGCAGTGTTCTTTATTCTTATATTCCGCCTTTTCGTTCTGGGTTTGCTTTGTTCTCTCCTCTGGTTGCTGTTTCACTCTGAAAGATTGATTTTTTGTTTGGGGAGGGTCAAGGAGGGACTTGGAGATGGAGCCTGCAGTTCTTGATAGTCTGATCAATAGGCTTCTTGAAGTTAGAGGGAGACCAGGGAAGCAAGTGCAGCTTGAAGAGGGCGTGATCAGGCAGCTTTGTCTTGTCTCCAAGGATATTTTCTTGAGGCAGCCTAATCTCTTGGAGCTTGAGGCTCCCATCAAGATTTGTGGTATTTTTCTTTAAACCCCATGTTCTCTTTTATCTTACTTTTCTTTTAATTTTAATTTTTTTTTTTTATGTGGGTTGATCAATTTTGAGTTTGAATTTGAAATTATCTTCTGGGTATGGAGTAAATAGTAATATGTTTATGCTAAGGGTATTGACCAAATTTGTTGAGGAATTTCTTTATACTTATGCAAAGGGTATGTATATTTTTTGTTAGCTTGAACTGGGTTGTGATCAAATTTGAAGACGATATACGGTGTGTGGCATCATAAAGTGATTAACAACCATGCTAAAATATGTCAACTTTATGCTTTTCTCGAGTTGAACTTGCGACATGGGCTGTTTCTACCACAATTTCCATTCTACTCATAACATGTTGACTCCAACCTTTAATTGACTAATGGGAAGAAGCACGTGGCTATTAAGGCCTTTGGGCTTTGGCAACTCTGAAAACTTATTTTCGTGTTCATATTGGATTGCAGATGCATACGACACTATCAAATACCTCCACTTTGTGGGGATATTAAGTCCTTTTACATAAAAATATATGATAACCGGGCCGATCAGATCTACTCTCTAAAGAGGAAAGGAATAAAATTGTTTTTGTTGTTTTGTTATTACTGGGAGACAAACAATTTGTAATAACTGGGAGATTCTTTGTGGCTTGCGGTGGTACAGTCTATTAAATCATCTTCTTCAATGGTTTGGTGCATCACTATCTTTACTAGAGAAGTTGAGATACGATTTATAAGCCAAAGACAAAGTGCTGGAAATAAAACAAGTGATCAAGCAACCACTGAGCATTATTTCATACATGCATTTTTGAGAAATTTTTTCTTGATTCCGTTGTTATGGTTAGATGACAGGCCGTTTAGTTTTATCTATATGTTATTAATGGCCAATGGCATGGAGTGATGCATAATAAGGACATGAACCTTTGTTCAAGCCTGGTGTAGCTTTGGGATTGGGGTTGCTTTGTGGTATCACAAATCCATTAGCTAGAGATCGAAAGTTTTTATTTCATTTCCCATTTGTAATGTGTACTTATGCACACTATATCTTGAAAGAAAATGTTGGGTTGGACATTGGATAAAAGTAGCTTTGTCTTCTAGATACTTGCTGCTTTGCCATTCTTTTCTCATTCTCTGTGAGTTTTTCTTTTTCCTGTGGAACTTTTTCTTCTATCTACTTTATTCTTTTGACAAAAGTAATTTGGTGTAGCAATGAATCTAGGAATTGTGTTCTAAATCAATTAAAAAATTCTTTAGAGTTAGCTCAGGTCTTGACCTGAAGTCGATATGAAGCCTCTTGCAAAAATACTGTACTTGATGGTTGCACCAACAGGGGCTGAACAAAAAAATTAAATTTAAATCATGGATCTATTTGACTTTGATTTTTTTAAGCATTCTACAATATTAAGCTATGGGCATTAAGGGCGTTGGCAATATTTGCTAACCTCAAGTTAAACATGGCAGACAATCAAAACTAGAATGAGAAACCCATTTTTTCAATTATTTGGGGTAGTCAGTACGAATTGAAATATGGCCATCATGCTTTAAGTTTATAAGTTATGATTAGCTCTCAGCCTGATGTGAATGCCATGTAAGAAAACACAAGTATTGAAACAACAACTTGACTAATAGATTTCGGCTGGTGTAAGAAGTAAGTTTCTCTTTCAATTACGTTTATGAAGTCATTAATATCCTGAATTACTTTACTAGAACATGTCCTTCTTGTTCCTCCACCATGAAAACCAAGTTTCTGCAGTGGTAAATAACGTTAAATGCTTTCTTGTGGACTATTTCTCCTATTAACCATAACTCTAACTTCAGTTTTTTATGCTTTCTAGTAACCACTTCACTTTTGGAAGTATAGAGATGTTGTGGGTCTTCTCCCTGGAAAGTAGAGCTCTAGATGAATGTTATGTCTCCACCACTGGATTGTGAATGCTGAAACTCCGTGCTTGTATCCCGCACTGGAGTGTAATATTAAATCCTCCTGTATAGAATTGTTAAATTTCTGGGGTGTGTCTTAAATCATACATCCAATACTGCCTGAAAGAGATGAATTCTTAATAATTATAAGCTTATTCTATTCATTTATATGTAATGCTTACATTTCCCTATTAAAAAAAACACTATTCTGGTATCTGTCTTCTTATATGAGTTTCTTTATGTCACCCAGGTGATATACATGGTCAGTATTCAGATCTTCTGAGGATATTTGAGTTTGGTGGATTGCCTTCTCACTCCAACTACTTATTCTTGGGAGATTATGTGGATCGTGGAAAGCAAAGCCTAGAAACAATATGCCTTCTCCTTGCATATAAAATAAAGTATCCTGAGAGTTTTTTCCTCCTGAGGGGCAACCATGAATGTGCTTCTATAAACCGAATATATGGGTTTTATGATGAGTGTAAACGAAGATTTAACATTAAACTCTGGAAATTATTTACAGATTGTTTCAATTGCCTTCCTGTAGCAGCTCTCATTGATGAAAAAATTATCTGCATGCATGGTGGACTTTCTCCTGATTTAAACAATTTAAATCAGATTAAGAGTTTACCGCGACCTACTGATGTTCCAGAAAGTGGTTTGCTATGTGATCTTCTCTGGTCTGATCCTAGCAAAGACATTCAAGGTTGGGGACCGAATGATAGGGGAGTTTCCTTTACCTTTGGTGCTGATAGGGTGGCAGAGTTTCTTCGGAAGCATGATCTAGACTTAGTCTGTCGAGCTCACCAGGTCTTAATATCTTTGAACTTGAGAATTGCCAAAATCATGCAACCTAGAGTTCTTTCTACTGATTGGATATTTATTTATATTTGCAGGTTGTTGAAGATGGATATGAGTTCTTTGCTAATAGACAACTTGTGACCATATTTTCAGCACCCAATTACTGTGGTGAATTTGACAATGCTGGGGCAATGATGAGCGTAGATGAGAGTCTTATGTGCTCTTTCCAGATATTAAAGCCTGCGGATAAGAAGCCAAAGTTTGGCTTTGGGAGTAAAGCTGCAGCTAAGCCGGGCACTCCATTAAAAGTCAAGGTATACACATCTGTCTCACCAAATGTATGAACCTTATGTTGGATCATATAATGATGGCAACATTTCGTGCATTCTAATTGGTTGGCAACTGATACAAGAGGAATAGAAAATTATTTATAATTATTTTCCAAGTACCATCCATGCTGATTTGAGTACAGAAAGGCATCGCAAAATTATAGATGAATGCATCATTGCAGTTTACCGTATTATAGCACCATGGATCTGTTATTTCCACTGCCAAAGAGACCCCTGGGAGAATAAAGCATAAAAAATTTCATAAGGAAAAATTAATATTTTCATGTTGGACCTGAGAAAATTGGCCTCGAGAAAATTGGTCTCTCAGGGCTAAGGCATGGTACTGATGTGATATGGCATCTTGAATTGCAATGGTAGATTTGTTGAGTCATGTTGCTGTAGAAACATTAAATTTACGGTATATGTTACAAGAATTTAGGCATTTCTGTAGTCAGTGATGCAAGTGTGTGTTTAGGTGTTTGGTTTTAGCAAACTTTATGAATATGTCACATTTATTAAAATATTCAATATCTTTCCCTTTATGGCATACTCCAGTGTCATGCAACAATGTATCTGAATTCTAAGATAGTTAATTATGGATTCTTATATTAATATTGGAGTTCCATGCCTAATTAATGAACAATTTTTTAATGTTTTGGGCTGCACTCAAGTTTTTTGTTCTTATCTAAACATTGTCCCAGTCATATTTATTGGTACTAATGTTCTTGCAAGTGTCTACTCTTGCTATTTATCAAAAGGTGGCTATCTTATTTTAGGAGATTTTATTATTTTCCTTTATGTTTTGCCTTTTTGTCCTGGACTTTGATATCAATACATTTATGAACCTTCACTCTATAGTTGACACTTGCAACGCCTTGTTAAAATGTGCATTCTTTCTTATTTTCTCTCCAGTCGTTTCTCGGTGCAATGGTGTAAGGACTTCATTGTGATGGGAGATAGCTGAAGAAAATATCTGCCTTGGATTGGACAAAGGTAACGTAGCAGTTTTAAGAAGTCTTCAAGCTGCTTTCATTACAAGGCAAGAATACAAATTAGCAACTTCCTCCAGCTAGGGAGAGTGCAAAAGATTTTCCCTGGACAATTTCTTATATGGGACTCACTCCATGTGAGAGAGTGAGAGAAAAAGTTAGAAAATAATACCAGTTTGTAAGACTGGGTCTCATTATTCCATTGTATTTTCTTTGTTCAGTCTGTCCTTTCAACCTGCCCATTCAGATATATATAATCGTAGAACCAAAATAGTTGAGGGTCCATAGAAGATCTTTTGAGAATTGAATTGTCTCCTTGTAAGCACTCAATGTTACATTTGAGATGAGGCTGTTGTGTGGCATCGGAGTTCTTTTATTTTTTTATTTTTTCTTTCAATTACTCTGCTTGTTTTAAATCTAAATCAGCCTTACCTGTGAAGACACGTGTAATTGGTTGCCACATACTTACACGCGCTTTGCACTTGCAAGTGCTAAATGTTAGACATAAATTCAATTTAGACACATAACTATATAAGCTATTTCAATGGGGTCCATGAACTTTAAAATATTTCAAATATATACCCGATCTATTATTTAAATTGAAAAATGAATTTCTATTCATTATTCGTTGAGAGATCAGTTAAATAACAGCTTGACTTTTGCTAATCGGGATTACTTGGCGATATAGCGCTATCTCAGCAAATATTTCTCGTCAAATGAGCGATACAGGCTCACAATTTAATAATAATAATGGAGAGAGAGAGAGAGAGAGAGAGAGAGAGAGAGAGAGAGAGAGAGATTGTGGGCCCGTGTCAAGGGTTAGGTGGACCCGTGTCGCTCATTTGCTAAATGAGCGACACGGGTCCACCTAACCCCTGACACTGGTCCACAAACTCATCATCTCTTTCTCGCTAGTTGAACACAAGTGAGGGATTTATATTCAAATTTGGAGGAAAACGTTTTTAGGAGACTAAATGATTAGGAGAGCGTTTGACGAACGGGAAAGAGGTGATAGATGTGTGAGCTCGTGTCAAGTGGACATGTGTTGCTCATTTGACGGGAAATGTATGTTGAGTTGGTGCAACGTCGCCAATTAATCCCCGTTAACAAAAGCCAAGCTGACATTTAACTGATCTCACACTAAATTGATGGACGAAATTTCATTTTTCAATTTACATAATAAATTAGGTATATATTTGAAATATTTAAAAGTTCGTAGACCCCATTTAAATAACATATATAGTTATATGTCTAAATTGAATTTATGCCTAAATTTTTATACTTCATTTATCTTCCCAGTTGTTCCTTCTTGTGAACACATCTATGATCAATTTTGAGTCTCCTATTCTTTTTACATTTTAAATATGCCAATGACATAGAGATGCATGTAATTGCTTCTATTTCGCTAGGCCATACCAGGGATAGAAAAAACAAAAAGACAAAAATAAACAAAACGCCACTTTAATTCATATTTATGCTTAACTTGGAGTATGTGAAATTTGAAATGGAACCAATATATTGGGTTGGCCCGATTATTTGGGGCTGGCCCAATGTAGATTAGTTAATTGGGCAAGAAGAATAATGGGCTGCTTGGGCTCATCATGGTTTTACATAATTGGCCATAGTTTAGAGAAAGTAATAAAGAACTATGTAGCCATTAAACCAAAAAAAAACCCTCATTGTTGTTGTTGTTGTTATTGTTATTTGTTTTTAGGAAATAGTGCTTTCGACCTTTGCATTGATTATTATCATCCTTATCGGCACACATTATTCTTGAAGTTGGACCTCACAAAATTGTGATCAAAGTCTTGTAGTAAAGACTAAAGAGTCCATGATTCCTTGATGCATGGACCACTTGAGAAAATATGAACCATTAATTCCGAACTAATTAATTGTATGCTTGGAGCATACCTATTTGACTTAATATTGCAGGTCAAGTAAACTTGACCATACCCATATTGGCTTTGCTCTTATCCTCATTCATTCATTCATTCATTGCTTTTGGCTTCACATTTATATTCTGGCCAAATTGCCAACTAAACGCTTCCAGAAGGCCAAGGTCCATCCTGATCAAACTCCAGAAAAGGCACAATTTTAGTTCTTTCTTTTCGGCCTTGACTTAAATGGCTAGCCTCCAAGGTACTCATAAATGAATTGTCAGTGTCATGCATGGCATTTTGACTGTGGTTGTGTGATTGATGATTAGGTACATGATTCAGGGTTTGGAAATTAGCATTGATTGATTTGATGTGGCAGTACCACTGTGGAATTGGATTTGGACCTAATTAAAGGTTTGGAAACTAAGCCCAAAATTTTAGAATAGGGAGTTTGCCTTGTTGGGATTGCACAGTGGAAGTTTTTGGGGGGTCGAATCTTATCTCCATCGCATACTATGCATCTTTTTGGTGCTTTGGGTGCCTAAGGATGTTACGTTTTTATAGAAAAGTAGATTGATTATGGAGCATTGTAATTGTAATTGCCACACTATATATATAAGACTAATATGCATTTTGTAGATGTGGGAAGAATAAATCGCCATTGAAGTTGGACTGCCAAGGAAAAAGATTGATAACCCTATTCATAAGAGATTTCAATTGTTGGTAGGATAATGATAGATTATGTAAATTTCTTTCATTTTACTTGCCACCAATTAAGAGGGACGCAATTTCAAATTATGGATGTATGTTGTTGAAAAAATTATTCGGTATTGCTAACGTATTGCATATGTCAAATTTTAATAAAAATAACTAAATAAGTGAGATTTATCGTTATATGATGAAATTCTTATTAAAGTCTGACGTAATACGGTAACAAATTGATAATAAAAATTGCCCTTACTAATGGAGTTGACTTATAATTTCTGCCCACCAACTGTGGATGCTTTGAGGGGTATTAGATGATCATGCTTGATCCTGACACTAGAGCATTTAAAATCAAAATGTTCTTAACACTTGGATTATGAATATAGATAAACTGCCTAATTAAGCCAATGCTCATCATAAAGTGAGATTAACTTGTGCATGTGCAGGCGTGTATGCCACAAGATATGCATGCCTTCAAACAAATTCGATTGTAATGTCATCAGAGATAAGCTAGACACGTGTGTGGCTGCAAAACCCTTACGCTAAAGCACTCATCTTTTGAAATTTGAATGGCCGGCCTTTACGTTATCATTTTCTCTAAAGTCAAATGCAAAGTCTTATTCTTTTTATTTGTATCTTTTTCTTTTCAAAGTCCAAAGGGCAAAGGATAAAGGAAAATCACATACATACATCCCTTTGGACTCTCAGATACAGACAGATAATATTGTTCATGAGATATATGAGAATCTGGCCTTGCGTATAGAGGTTAAACATGTAGCTGTAATGCAGCTGTATATAATACCACACTTTTGGTTCCACCTTATATACCACTTCTTATAGAAGTATGACTCACAAATATAAATAAATTTTACCTCTCTAATAAAGGTGGTGCCCAAAATTATACAAAAAAAATAGTATACCGTATATCTAGCATTATTAAAGTCATTAATATTTGCTTTGCCGTTAGTTCAAGTGTGGAGAGAGGGTGGGTAGGGTAAATATTAATATTAAATTAGGTTCAAAGTTGCATTCCCACAAATGTAACAAAAAAGGGTCATCAATGTCTTTCAAAACAATACTGTATCGGGTCTCCCATTTTTTTGGTCGAAGTATCGGGTCTACATATAAATGAATTCTTCTATAATAGGGAATTAGGGACCCAAATTTGTCTCAATCCTGTGTCCTTTTGTGTTTTGTTTAACATCCCATCATGTTTTTTAAATATAGATGATAGTGACAATGTGGATTTCACACGGTATGTAATAAATAAACATAGAATAAGGAGACAATGGTAGCCTGGTAGGTAGTCATGAAAACCTCTTTGAATAATGAATATTAATTAATTTTCTTAATTGAACTTTGAATGTTAGTTTTAAATTATATATACTAACCGTATGTATATACTCTAGGTAGTTTGAAATGAGGTATACCTCATTTGAGCTATATAATAAAGTGTCACTCTCATTACTTATTCTATATTGTATTTGATAGTCCAAATTGTCTACTGTATAAGTCTTTATTCGTATTAATATTATCACTACAAAAAATTAAATAATTTGAAAATCACTAAGATAACTGTGATCTAATAAATAGATGAAAATAGTGACTTCGGTAAATATTTTAAATAATAACTCAATTTTCAATTTATTTAATATTTTGCACGAATGATTCTTGAATGAAAACTTAGAAATTAAATCGCTTCAATCATCAACAATAATGCAAAGTAAATCTTACAAGTAATATCTCACTATGGCTCAAATATATAATGCAATCCTCATTTGAACCTTCTTGTGCATATACTTGTCTTACTAGTTCAAATACGTTAGTGGAGTAAATTTCACAAAATTATGTGCATTACAGAACAATACTGAAACCACATGGTTGCCCTTTCATGTTTGAGAATTTACACTCCCCATAACTGTAGTACATAGAACATTTACTTGGACAACTTCAATAGAATATTAGAGCTATTTTTTTGGTCCAAATTTTACAATCATTTTAAATAAGAAAAAATCTAACACGCTATTTTTTATCTTTGTATATTGTTGGACTCACTCTTTTCCTATTGAAATATAGATTTTTTATATTTAAAATTAGATGCATCACATATAGTGTCCCTACCGTAAATATTCTCTTTAAATAAATCGAAAGACCAAAAGAAACAATGGGATCCACTTAACGTGTGAGATCGATCCCATTGTTTCTTGGCAGGTCTATTTGGCACTACACATAGACTTGACAATCATGTATGGTATATTGGTATGAAACAACCCTCCTTAATTTTACGCGCTTTAGGATTGCATGGCCCAGTAACTAGATTGATTGAGCTGTGTGACTTTGTCATCTATCAGACTATCATCTCACAAAATATGAAAATTCGAACATGTCGTTTTTTGTAAACAGCAAGCTAGCTAGTAAAACCTGCTTGTTGCAATCTCATCCATTTAGTCCCTCATTATTATTGTTATTATTATTATTATTTGTACATTATTAGTTTTTTCTTATAGGGAGTTTTTGAATAGACGATCCATTCATTTGGTAAGAATCCAAATGTTTCTTGCAATTTATCAATTAGGTCTGCAGAACTGAATGACTTATAATAAATTCCATTTACCTAAAGTTTTCATTGTAATTTCGATTAAGATTTCGTAGGTCTACATGATTGACCAGATCGCAATGCGAAGGTTTGCACTTCAACATTTCCTTGTGGTTGTCATTCTTTTATTTTGCTAAAGATAAATAGTTGACTTTGGTGCCACCAATTTTAAATCCTTAAAAGATGTTGAAGAACATTAACATATTATATATTTTGACTTTTACCATGCACCCTGAACCAAAAAAACAGAACACAAAAGGGCAAAATGCGTCTGACTTTCAATGTCTAAGTGATCTGTACGTCAAGGATAGATATTTCCCAATTATTTTGCATGTGGCGTATTCAGTGATGCATTGGTTCAAGTTCAACTCAACAAAAATGATAAAACAACGTATTGCTTCAAAGATGATATGCTAACTAACAATGGGGATAATTAAACTAACAACACTAGCTAGAAATGTAATGTAACGTTTGCAGCACCACAAAATGTATATGATCATATTCAAATTGACAACAATTTGTGTTATGACGATCGACTTTGACAAAAATGTGACTTTTAAACTTACTTTATATGTGTATGAATCAGACGTTCGAAAATAATGATCGAAAGTTTAAAAGTCTAGTTAGAAATTAACTGTTGAACACATATAGTCCTTATCAACTAATTTGCTTAATGAATAACGAAAGTGATCGAGACATAAACACATGCTTAATTTTATAAATTGTTTGTTAATTTTCCCAAACTTACATGCCAAACTTTAATTGCACGCCACAAACACATTAGCAGACTAATATGCTATGCAGGAATATAAAATCATAGAAAGCATATTCACTTATGTAGTTGACCCTAAATCAGAGTAAGTCCGCGAAATCTCTTAGAATTAATTAATAAAAAAGATTACAAAGAGTGTCTGTATTGATCACTCAATATTTCAAAGACTTATGAAGAATAACTTCCTCGTGATATCTAATGTTTAATGTCCCTTAATGTTGGAAATGTTCCTTTGTATAGGAGATCGAGTCAAGCAGTCTTTTTCTTGTCCAAATTTAATGTGAGATTTGTTAAGATCAAATAATAGATTAAATATAATTGTTCCACATTGAGAGATATTTTCTTAAATTGCACTAAACTTTTTCAATTAAATTTCTCATTTGTTACCCCGTTAGGTAATCAAGTTGACAATAATATTGTGACATTAGCTTTATTAGTAATGGACCACGGTAATCAATTGCCGAACATGATTAAAGATCTTTCAAGTATGACAAAAAATTTATTTATTTATTTTTTATATTACAAAACCATAGATAATTGAAGTGTCAACTGGTTGACTTTTAGCACAGCAGCGTGTTGCAAGTCATTTACATGGGTAGCAGTCAAAAAGCCAAAAAGCCACAGGCATGCACCTGCGCTGATTGTTGATTTAGTGTAATTTAATTTAGTCTTATACTATTTGTACAATCGTATAATTTCTGAATCAGAATCAAACGAGCATAATTTCTGATCAATGCATTAAGGATTCGTTACTTAGTAATAGTACGTGCATAATTTCTGACCAAAAGAAGAACGTAATAGGTGCATAATTTATTTATTAGGTTAATTAATTATAACTTGGGAAGTGATCATCAAGCAGTTTTCCAACCAAAGGCATGCAGGCTGCACAGGTTCAGTAACATTCAGCTGTCTATGACTATTATATCAGAGAAAAGAAAAACGTCTATGACTGTATTAATTAGTACGGATCCATGCCACAAGTTGTACGTGTTTTGAGATGGCATGGGAAGTGATTTCCATTGACCTTTTGGATGATCAATGCAATTCATCCCACAGCATAAAGATTTAATACTACAATTTATTAATTTGATTAAAGCAAATACTTTTTTCTTTTGGTACAAGGGAGGGGCCGCTAGGGCTGCCCATCGGTCGGTTCGGATCGGTATTGGGGCTTACCAAATCAAAACTAAAAAAGTCGGTATTTTTCGATTTCGGTATTTTTCGGTTTCGGTATTTTTTGGTTCGGTAATTTTTGGTAAATTTCAGTTTTCGGTTCGATTTCGGTAATTTTGGTATCGGATATTTTCGGTTCATTTTCGATTTACTTCGATATATCTTCGGTTCATTTTCGGTTTACTTCGGTATATCTTTGGTTCATTTTCAATTTAATTATAATAATACTAATTATTATATACCAATATAAATTAAAATTTAATCAACTATGATGCATAAAATATAATGTTTGACGAATATATATTTGCACGAGTAGTATTGGTAGTTTAGTATAGTACTAGTATTTTATCCTAGTAATAATATATACTAGTATAATTAGTTTAATAATATGTATTAGTACATATCCTATTAATTTAGTATGTATATATACCGATAAATATGAGTGTATATATATATATACATATATATATATGCATTACTTACCTAAAGATGAGATTTTTATTTTCTTAAAAATAATAACATTTACTTTATTAGAGAATGACTCTATATCTTAACTCACACTTTTGATAATATTAATATGATAACATTATACAATTATATTTTTTTATAATTGTTTAAGATATTAGTAGTTTAATATTTATTGTACCACTAACATAATAGTATTATATAAGCATATATAACTAAATTTCGGTAATTGTTTCAATTTTTTCGCTATATATTTTAGTTTTTTCGGTAATAATCGATTCGGTTTCTTTCGGTAATAATTTTCGATAATCGGTCGGTTTACCAACTTTTTTCGGTTTTTACTAAAACCAAACCAACTTTTTTCGGATATTTTCGGTTTCGGATTTCCGATTTTCGAATTGTGAAAATCGGTATACCAAACCAAAAAAATTCGGTCGGTAGTCGGTCGGTTAGGTAAAAACCAAACCAAAGGGCAGCCCTAGGGAGGGCCGAACAAGAAAATCCTAAACTAGAACAGTTCTAGCTCTAGCATAACTTGTAGTATCACAAGCAAGAAATAATGAACCCATAGTACATTTCATATATACCATATTCGACTAATAACTCTTTTTATGATGGATCTTTTTATTAATGGACTATAATAAATAAACAAATAAACTCCACATAGAAAATAAAATAAAAAACAGATAATTTTTTTGAACAACTATAAAAACAAAGATAAAAAATTTAAGAACTTAACATACATCTTGGGAGAACACTTAAATTTTTTTAATATCTAATATAAGAAAAAGTAACAACTTAACAGTTCATCCTCTGGAACTTAATCTCTCCATAACCTTTGAGTGCACCCTATAGGGTTAAAGTGTTAAACTTAGGATTCTTGACATATTTGTATCTTATGGACTTTAATTAGATTATAATGCGAGATGAAACATGAAACCTAAAACTCCAAAATCATGAATTTAGAAATCTGAAACGTCAACTTATGCTCGTGCTTCGTGGAATGTTGCTTGAACTTTTGCAATCTTCCACTCAGACGCTCAAGCTCAATTCATATAAGAAGTTCAAGCTTCAAATCAAGTTTAACTCTGATTTTGACCTGTACTTTGCCCAAACACCCCTGCAGACTCCCCCTTTACCCAAAGTTTCTCCATAAACGAGCTAAAACATACAATCACAAATCTCAATTCAAAGTGTATGCATTATGTGTATTTAATGGAATATGCCATGAATATTAAGGTATATTACATACTTTACATTATTAACTAACTTATATTGTAGTGCAGCTAGTGCTATTTATCTTCATAATATTAAAGAGGGTTCAATTTCATAATTAATGGACAGCTCAGTTGAAAAGACTGTAAAGTTTGCTCCTCTGTACCCAAATTTGAATTACTTCATTCTAAATAAAAAAAAAAAAACTCAAATTTACGCAAGAATTTATTTCTTTATCTGCTAATTTAGATAAAAAGTAAATATTCACTAATTATTTATCAATGGGTTGTTTAATTAAATGCAGATTGTCAGCAAAAGCAGGCAGGCTGGAATTTCAGCATGTTCTGAAGGGATATCAATCAGATCCATATATGGGTCAACTAGTTGACTTGCTAGACCATCAACAATAATGCAAGCATTGGATTTAAAGTAGTTTTAAACCATACGATATTGATGGCCATTAATGCTGTCTGAGGCTTTTCACACACAATTTAGCAATAAGCCTATAAGATATATATTATGCGTCATCCAGTAGGACATCTGGTCAATGGTCATGGATAATATTTCATCATCAGTCGGTCAATGACGGAAATAACGACTAACGCTATATTATATGAACTTGTCTACCAATTAGATTTTAGGTTAACTGTAGATATCAAATTACAATATTTTTTAGGGATTAATGTCATTTTGCTCTCTAAATTATTACACATGTATCAGTTCACTTTTCAGACTTCTAATTTGGAAAATTAAGGATCCTGACTTTTTCAATTTTGCTAATTAAGATTATTCCGTCAATTTATACATTTTTTATCTAAAATGTCGACATGATCAACCAGAATTTAGCGAGAAATAAAAGAGGGAAAATGATGCATGAGAAAAAAATGATAAGATCTAAATGGAATGGACCATTTTGCTCTCAAAGATTTGGATAAAAGATTTGTAAATTGACGGAAGAACCTCAATTGTCAATATTGAAAAATTCAAAGTCCTTAATTTTTCAAATTAGAAGTTTGAGAAGCAAATTGATACAAGTATAATAGTCTGGGGAGCAAAATGGTATTAATCCCTATTTTTTATTTTAACTATTAAAATATTTATGTCATTTTACTTTAAATACTAAATTTCAATTTAAGTATCAACTTTAAAAAACATGATTATACTGATTTGTAACCAAATTAAAAAAAATTAGTGTTTTACTGCTTTATTAAAAAACTATTGATATTTGATATTTAATCTTAATTTTCTATTAGATTTTTTGTCTAATATAGATAAGTAATAAAAATGCACTTTTATTCAAAAATTACCATATGGAGGATTTTCACATTTTAAAGATAAAAAATTGTGCCCAACGCTTGGTAACACTTTTTTACATATTTTTGAGGTCCAGTTACACTTATATATCCTTTTAAAAAAATTCTAAATTCTAAATTTTAAAAGCTCATAAATCCTCTAAAACATATTAAGTCATGCCTAAACACACTCAAATAAGACCCACTAACAGAAAAAAAAAAAAAAAAAAATTATCAAAAAAATATAGAAAATAGGAAAAGAAAAATTTTTGCACTGCAGTAACACTTGAAACTGTTACTACACTACAATACTGAGCGATCAATGAACAGTGCCGAGCTCACTGTTTTGCTAAAATATGGATGCGCTTAATGTATTTTTAGGGGCTTTTGAGTTAAAAAAAAATATATGCTCACCATTGAGTTTTCTTAAAAAAAAAATTAGGGGCTTTTCAATAGTTTTCTAAAGAAAATTCATTTTAATTAGCTTAGCTTAAATATATTAATGTTGATTAATTCTTTGACAGTTTAAGCTTAAGTTTAAATTTTTTAAGTTTAACGGTTGTCTAACATGTTATGACTTATCATGTTAATCTTCAAGTTAATAGGGTGCACCTAAAAAATGAATGCATTTATTTGTCTCACTTCATTGTAAGATGGAGCTAAATGTGAGGAGAAAGTGTTAATTTGATAGTTCCACAAATTAATGTTGAAAGTGTTATTTGAAAGTGTTAATGTTGGCTCGTTGTCTGATAGTTCCAGCATAACCAAGCTTTTAGGATTTGGTTTTCTTTTCTAAGCAATTCGCACTTAAAAAAAAATGAGGAAAGTCGATGCACTATGTAGCATATCAAGTGAAAAATTGGCTAATAATAGTAGGCGGAAAAAAAAAAAAAAAAAGGGTGAAAATATGATGCAAATGTAGCAAAAGGTTTATGTGGACATGATAGCCCATCCCATTTGCAAAAATTACTTTCTACATTTGTCTGACATACTGTCTCGGACTTTATAGAGTTTTGAGGGCTATGAAGCCTATGATTCTCGTATCAACATGGACGGGTCTTGCACGATGTGTCCAAATGGTAAAGGATGTGTGACTACTTTTATTTGTTTTTGTTTTTGGCCACAACTTTTATTTGTTTTCAATATCGAAAAACTTGTCACAAAAACCAATAGCAAACAGATGTAATCTAATATTACATGATTAGTTACGTACACATACATATTTGTTATTAGATTTTACGTAGACGTGGAGAAAGAGAAACCAAAATAGTTATTTAACAGGGAGGTGATAACAAACGTTTAATTTCCTTGTCATCTAATTAAGCTAGCTTGGTGACTTCTGGGAAGCTTCCTTTGAACATTGCTAGCTATCAACTTCCAATAATTGGTTCCATCCAAATGTTTTATATGCTATTACCTTGAAAATATCCAAGCAACACTTGTTTTTTTTCCATATAAATTATGTGCTAATCTAAGCATATGACAGGTAGCATCATATCAGTCATTTTCTGGGAAAAGAAGTTTGAGGTTCCTCATAAGTTTTGAGAGTACTTAAATACCTGTCTTTATAATATAAGTCGACCTCGTTGGAGGTTGCTTGGAAATTGTTTGCAAATATACCAGATATTAGAAACTTCTCATGCATTGCTATGCTTGTTTGTGACACTAATTGTGCAAATTAAACTACACCAGCTTCACTACTTCGATCGATTAATTAACTCTAACGATTTTGACCCAAATTTTAATTTAATAATCTGTAGGTATGCATTATTGGGGTTTCATTTGTTTCCATCTTTGTTTGGTTGTACAGTTGTACTCTATTTGTTTCATCTTTATGTTCTCTTCTAAAGCTATAAGATAAATATTAATTGTTACCAGCTTGCAGAGCCGGCTCTGAGTTTTCGGAGGCCTTGGGCAAAATTTAGAATTGGGTCCCTTTTTTTATATCAAATCTAATTAAGTTTTGCACACTAATTCTTGCATTAAACATAAAAGAATTTCAATAGTTTGTACAATCCTTAAACAAAGAGTAAATAAAATAATAGGATCTTTGGACATACAAGCTTTAAACAAAAAATAATAAAATTTGCAGTCTTTAAATTTGCCAAACATAATAGCTCATCATTCATCTCCAAAAAAAGTAGATATGCATCCTACAAAGTTCATTAATCTGCTATCCAATTTAAGCAACTCCATTATGCAAAGTCCTTGGAGCAACTATGTCAAAAAAACAGATATGCATCCCTGCAAAACAATGCAGCACTGCCAAAATTCAATGAAAGTAATTTCTTCTAGCATTTTTAAAAGGAAAATTATCAATGAGCAAACACACTAAACAAAATTAACAAATAAACACACAAGCACAAGCACATAAGCAATGAAAATACGTTCAAATTTCAGAATATAGACTTAGAAATCAAAGTTAGAATAATAGCACCTTCCATAGGGGTCACCAAAAAGCCCAAGGCCCGAAGCCTGATTTGGCCCAAAATTTGGGCCAGTCCGGCCCGACCCAAATAGTCATTGGGCTGGGCTTGGGCCATCCCTTTGAAGCCCACGGGCTGTCCGAAGCCCACCCGCTTAAGCCCAGCCCAAAGCGTATGTACACAAAATATATTTTTAATAAAAAAATATAGGATTTTAGCTATGTTGTAAATCAAACATGAAACCTCATGGAACAAACTTCAACTCTCAACCAACTGAGCTGACTAGTTTATTTGTTTAATTGGTGAATCAGAACATATTTAATAGGTTTTTCGTTTGTATACACTAATCAATTATTAATATGCTTATTAAGTTATTATGTAATACTATAATCATATAATGTTAGTAAATAGTAATAGTGTAATACCATAAATAATAAACTTTTAAACTTATATACAACATTACAAATTTACAAGTAAAGTTATTAAAGTTATTATAATAAACTTTTATAATACAACTATAATTAAAGTTATTAAACAACGATCGTTCATTAATTCAACTATCTGAACTGTTCATTTTATATGTTGATAATCAAATAGCATCCTTACAAAAAATCGGCCAAATAGGAATTCATCTACTTGTTCGAATGTTTGATTATCATTAGAAAAACCACGATCATTCATTAATTCGACCACCGTTATGTCATTCTTACATCTCTGGTTGAGTTAATTTTTTGCAAGGATTCTCTTAGAGTGGGGAACTAAAGTTTGAATGGTTCGGATCGTTGAAAACACGATCGATATGTGACTTCTACATATAAATACACTTGAAGAGTATAATTGTAATAACTTTCCCGTTGAAACCTTGTCGTTTCCATAATTATGAAAACCACAATGTGATTTCAACAATCTGACCCGTTCATTTTCTATGTTCATAGTCAAATATCAACCTTACAAAAAATCGGCCAAATCAAAATTTATCTACCCATTCGATTATCATTAGAAAATCCATGATCATTTATTAATTCAACAACAGTTATATCACTTTTACATCTCTGATTGAGCTCATTTTTTGCACGAATTATCTTTGAGTAAGGAACTAAAATTTGAACGGTTCGGATCGTTAAAAACACAATTGCATCGTTTGTTTATAAATATATATAATAAAACATATGTACATTTATGTTTTATTATAGTTGTAATGTTGTATATAATTTTAAAAGTTTATTATTTATGGGATTACACTATTACTAATATAATAGTATTATATAATAACTTAATAAGCATATTAATAATTTATTGAAGTAAACAAACAAAAGAGCTATAAAATATGTTATGATTCACAAACTTGACAAATAAACTAGTTAGTTTAGTTGGTTGAGAGTTGAAGCTTGCTATGTGAGGTCACATGTTTAAATCACAACATAACCAAAATCCAATATTTTTTTTATTGAAGATATATATGTGTCTAAACAGGCTTTTGGCCCATTATGGGCGGCTCGTTCGAGCCTAGCCTAGCCCTCCAAGCCTGCAAGTTAAAGCCCAATGGGCGGGCCTTGGGCTTGTGTATTAAAGCCCAAGCCCAGCCCGGCCCGAAAGCCCTATTGGGCTCTTATAATTCAAGCTCGAGCTCGGAAAATTTGGGCCAGCCTGGCCCATTTCCGACCCTTAACCTTGCAGACTTAAAATATTCCCTTAATTGAAGACTTGAGTTCGCTCAGCTGCCAATGGATTAACTCAGCAAACTTAGAATTTTCTCCCAATCTACGAAATCAATAATTTATAAAAAAGACAATAAAATTATAGTTAATATAAAAAATCTAAGATGATATTGAAAGAATTGAGTAAAATTTGAGAACGAGAGAAATCATACCTTTCAGATTTCTTCTTTAACATTTGAGCCCTAATTTCATTCAAACCTAATTTGGAAAATTGGATTTTTCAGTTAAGATCGAGAAAACTAAGAGAAAGACAACTAAACAAAGAAGCAAAAACTATAGAAATAAGAGAGAATATAAGAGTAAGACGTGATAGAGGAGATTGAGAGAGGGATAACACGTGCGTGAAGGTTTGAAAAGGGACACTGCATTCTAGTTTTCTAACATTAAAGATTAGGATTGTTAGTATTAATGTATTATTTTATTTTATTTTATTTTCTAATGTTCAAGTCTGAAAAACAACGTTTTTTTGGTCTAAGGCTCTATTACTAACAAATCAAACCGTTCTACCTAGGGTGGCCAAAAACTGGTCAAACTGGAAAAAACGGTTTGGTTTTGAACCAGTCAACATTTTGAAAAAACCGAATCGGTTTGGTTCAAGTCCAATTCTGATTTGAGTTTTCCACAAACTGCCTAAACCGGACCAGACCGAATATATGCAATTTATTAATTAATTTAAATATTTTTATTACACACAAATAGTTTAATTGAAGATATTTAACAAATGGTTTGATAAAATAAAATAAAATAAAAGGTTTAATGAATAATCTTATATTTAACTGATAATTTTTGTTTAATTGTTTGTGAAAATTTAAAACACAAATGGTTGAATTGAATCTTTTAATAATTAGTTTCCATTTTTTCTTTAAACACACCTATCATTGTATAATAATTTAACTAATATACCTATCATTGTTTATGTATATATAATTATTTATACATTAACTAGTTAGTAGTTATATAAGCTAGTTAATGTAGTTAGTAGTTACATAAACTAGCTAGTTAGTAGTTATATAAAGTTAGAGTAAAATGCACCGTTGGTTCGCTTACTATAGTGGATTTCCCATGTTCGTTTACAAATTAATTTTCATCTTAAGTTAGTCCACTTTCTTAAAACCATTACCCAAGTTGGTCAATTCCGTCAATTTTTAGTCAAATACCGTTAAAATTCAGCATATGCGGAACATGTGCCCTTTTTTTTTAAGGCAAATGTGTTTTTTCCACCCCAAAGGAATTTTTGGTTCTTTTTTAAAAATCACAGAAACTAAATAAATAAAAAACATATAAAGAACTAAAATAAAAAAAATAAAAAATAAAAAAACTAAAAACCATTGGACCTCCTCAAACCCACCACCTTCCCCTCCCCATCTCGGGCATGTCGAACCTCATCTTGTACTCTGTCTCGACTTCTTTGATCTCCTATGGTGTCTTTAATTCCCTTGCTGTAACCACTCATCTCGCTTAGAAGTGGTGACGATGCCCAGGACCCACCGGAGTACGCAAACGAGTCGTCCATCATTCTCTCTATTGTCTCCATCATTTGCTGCACTGTCCTCGCCATTGGAAATCGTCCCACAACCCTGCAAAAATGAATCTTTCATTTTTAGTTGTGTAATTTTGAGATGGGGTTTTGGGTTTGTGAGTGAGTGAGTACCTACGGGGGGGACTGGATTGGCGACTCGCTTATTGGCCTGGGCTTGCTGGTCCTTGCTTACCCTCTGCAAGTGGTCAAAATTGTCTCTTGCATCGCTTCCCATGGCCTTCACACTCGTATTGATTGGTTTTGAGAAAGTAGGGTAAGCAACACTTTTGGCTCTGATCCTCCCAGATGACATTGGGACAAAGAGGCTCAAATTCGATAGGGCCAGTGAGTCTATGACATTTTTTTTTCTTACTTAAATGTTGGGTTATGTTTTTTGGGGTTGGGCTGGCCATGGGTTGGGGAGGGGAAGGGGGACGACGGTGGTGTCGCTACCAGTAGAGAGAGAGAAAGAGAGTGACAAAGAGATAAAGAGAGTGACAGAGACGGTTTGAGAGAGATGTGACAAGGCTGGGAGGACGGCGGGGCTGGATGGAGGGGACGACGTCGTCCTGGGCAACGAAGGTGATGTGTGGTGTGCTGCAGAAGAAGAAAGAAAGAAGAGGAAGGAAGAAGAAGAAGGAGTGGGATCGGTTATGTGTGAGCTTAGGTGGAAAAGACACATTTACCCTAAAAAAAGGACACATGTTTTGCATATGCTGAATTTTAACGGCATTTGACTAAAAATTGACGGAATAGACCAACTTGGGTAACGGTTTTAAGAAAGTGGACCAACTTGGGACGAAAATTAATTTGTGGACCAACATGGAAAATCCACTATAGTAAGTGGACCAATGGTGCATTTTGCTCTATAAAGTTATAAGCTTAAATTGTTAATACTCTAATCATAATGTCTTTTTTTGTTTGGCCAATCCCTAATCCAAATGTATTTTTTTTATTTGGCCAAATCTCAATCCTAAATTCCTAATGTATTTTTTTTTATTTGGCCAAACTGTCAAACCAAACCGGTCATTAATGGTTTGGTTTACAACTTATTTTTGTGCCAAACCGGACCAAACCAAACTATTCAATTTTATTGGTTTGGTTTTCGGTTTGATGCTTAAACCAGACTAAATCGGACCGCACCCACCCTTGCCTATTAGTTTGGTCGTAAAGCTACAATTGGAATAAGAATTGAATTATATTCCATTACTTGATTATTTTATTTTATTTTATATTTAAAAATTATATATATAAATTTTGGGCCCCCCTTAAAAATAGGGCCTGGGCCGTCGCACTTGGTGGCCCATGCTCAGGGCCGAGCCTACCATCTGGTTGAAAAAACTTTGTTTTTCCGAGTAACAAGAACTTATCACATTCGACAAAGGAGGTAAACAAGGCTTTTGTGTTGGATGGGCCCTTTCTGTGTAGACATGCATTTGAGTAAGATTAAGAAAAGTAGTTTTAGGTTGTGAGAACTAAATTGTTGTAACACGAAATCTCTAAGTAGCTAAACTCAGAAGGCAACGGTCTTGTAAACACAAGAAAAACCTTTGGAGGTAAGGTGACACCGGTGTGGTGTCAGCCAAAGGCTCTTCGACAGTTAAGTCAATAAACAAGATCACTAGCTATGAACTCAAAGCAATGGGCTTAGAGCTCCAACATTACATATCTTTTTATGATAACATACCATTGTGTGATCTTATGGGAGCGTATTAATTTATAGTGGATGAATCAATCCTCATGGCCTAAGGATTGTAAGCTTGTTAAGCTTGTAATCACCGAGAAGTATACTCCATTTAGGAGTGAACTCCTATACTTGAGTCCTTATTTTGGAAGTATTCAAGCCATTTTGACCCACAAACCCTAGCCCTAAGACAACAATAATGGTACAATATATAAAAGCGAGCCGCCACGACGGGGAAGGAAATTCGGTGACGACAATACCAGGAGAAAACAAAAACCACAAATATGACAAAATAAACATAAAATACATAACCATCAAATCCTTTCCCAAACACCGATCCAACAAAATAGCAACCAAGGCCACCACCCAACTCCACCAGCAAATTGTCGAGATTATAACCATTAGCCGAAGTAACATCAATGTAGAAGAAACATAATATGAGGGTGGTCAAACCACCCGTCGACATATTCCTAGATTTAAGCGATAAAAATCGCTTTGACAACTACCCAACAATGCCAACCGAACGAAGTCGAGGCCAATCGTTGAGAAGAGGAGCAAAGGCAAAGAGCTAAAGTCCCACGCGAGGAAGTCGACAGAGAACAGGGGTAACAGCCAGAAGTGTTGCAAAACAGGAAGATCAAAAAGTAAGGAGTCATTTCGAAGCATAATTGATGTTTTATAATTTTTAACAAAATTTATGAGGGGCTATCCCACTTCATTATAATAGAAATTATGAATCATCAGTTGTCTGAAGAGGTGCATATAACATTGTTATAATATATGTTAGTATTATTTGTCTTCTTCAAAGAATATGTCCCTATTATTTGTATTTTCCTACGAACATCTCTAATCATTCCTTAACTTAAATTTGGGAAAAAATGACATAACATAGTTCCAATCGTTTCCTAAGATCTCCTCAAATTTAAAATTTTTCCAAGAAAATTTTCAAATTAAGTTGAATGGATGAGGCTCCCCAAATCTCTGACAGTCAAATTATATAAGATTTGGGGAAATTTCAAATCTAGCATTGGAGAGCCGTTTCCCAAATTTAACTTTTTCCCAAACTTGTCCTTATATTTACAAAAATAGAAAGAAATTAATGATTGGACATGTTTTAAAGGAGTATAAGAAACTTGAAGATCATGCATAATTAATTATGTTTTATACCATATACTTAAATATGTGATACATACTTATGTTCTTTTATTTTTGCGTGAATACAAAATTTTGTAGAGATTTCATATTAGGAGTTTGCCTAGATTTTTGATGTCAGACAAGTACTGGAGTCCAAGAAATTAAGATGTCAATTAATGTATCAACAATGTATATCAAACTAACACCCTCTCTTACATATACCTTCATCTTGCACTTGGAGAGACAATTAATAGATGGAGGAGGTAGCATAGGTGCAGCCCCAATCAACAAATTTTGGACCTAGGACTTTCAAGAACCAGTGCTTTGATACGTTATATTGTTACCATTCCATGTATTAGATTGTCCTCTTCCTCTCTTGTAACTCATTTTATAAATTAAGAGTTTATAGAAAAACTCTAGCCGCCACCTCAAAAGAAAAAACTTTTTCTTTTCCTCAACCTATCCATGGGAAAGGGGCGGCACTTGTGTTCTCATAGACTGCTCCTCCCCTCACGCCTCTCTCCTTTGTTTTTCTTTTCATTTTTCTTTGTTTTTATTTTTGTTTTTTGAGATACTCTCCTCCCAATAAGTGATAGCATTTTCATCTCTCGTTGCGAGAGTTTCTCCACATCTCTTCGTGAGAGTTTTTCCGATTTGGTTTGTTTTGTGTTTTGATGCTTTCAGGTTTTCTCTGGCGCTCATCACAAGGTATTAGGAAGTCGCTATTTTCACCGGTACCGATCATGTTTCTACTGGTTACTACTGCTTAATCCGCCATTTTGCGCTATTGTCAACCTCGACTTAGAGATGTTGGTAGGATCGTGAACCCAAATGCAACTACTTCGCTAATTCCCATGGTGCCTCTCTGGCTCCGTTTAGTGGCTATAGTATCTGCTCGATGCCGATGTTATGAGATATTGGATTTTTTGTGGGCTTTTCTGCTCCATATTTGTGGATTTTTGTTTTCTAGTAAGTCTTTGGGCTCATATTTTGTATTCTCTCTACCTTTTTAGCTGTTTTAATGCAATGATATGCTATATTCTTAAAAAAACAAAAAAAACAAAAAAAAAAAACAAAAACAAAAACAAAAAAAACAAAAACAAAAAGTGCTTTGATACCATCTGAAAGAACCACATACTAGACAATATATGTATTTCAAGTTAACACACTCATTCACGTATAACTCCATTTTACTTGTGGAGAGACATATTAAGCTATAGAAAAAATATAGGTGCAATCTCACCCTACAAAAAATATGTGGAAATAAATAAGGAATAAAGGTTGTTGGTTTCGAATCTATAATCTCTTATAACAAAAAATCTTAATTATACCATATCACGCAACTATTATACTTTAAAACTTAAATTTTGTAAAATAATACATGTATGACACTTCTAGATCGGATCCGGATCGATTGGAACACATACAAAAGTAAAAACAAAAAGTTGGGGCCGGGGCAAGAAAAATGAAGAAACCATGTCGAAATGTTTGCGAATTAAGTTGAGGATGTGTTTTATCAAGAATAGGTGGTCACATTTTTATAAGGTGCAAAAGATGGAAGTTGTTTCATATTGCCGTCCTAAAGGCAAACACACACCTCATATATGGCCCAATAGAAATAATGAAGGGAACTACTAGAACTGTAAAAAGGTGTCTAGACTTTTCAAGTTTATTTATTCTTAATTAAAGGCCAAAAATCAGTTTATATATATATATATATAATATGCATTTGCATGGATTCCTTTATCTGTAGCCACCTTTTATGTTTTGCTTACATCATTGTTCATTTAGTGGCAGGAGAATTACAACGTCCTTCTCGAGTTATATCCATTTCCTAATACATGATTCATGAATTAATTAATAGAACACGATAACTTCTGGCCAATATTCCAACTTTCCCAATTGCTATAAGAAAGCTATTCCATAAAATCCAGCAGAAAAAAAAAATAGAACATTATACTATTATAGGATGACAATGATGAATTTAATTAATATTATGATTTGGAACCACAAGTTTCTATCCTACGTACTCTTCCATTATTATATGTACATGCAAATATGGTCAGAGCAAGAAACCCAATTTAAAATATAATGGAAATGGCAAGAAACTACCTACACCTTTTGCTACGTACCATTGCATAGCTTTTTGTTTTTGTTCATTTGGGTCTACTTTGATCACAACCATGTGATGCTCCCAATAATGATAAATTGATGTAAATATCTGGTTAATTTCCAACAGGCTCTATTGCCTTAATCATCATGACAACCATGCATGTTCAATCTCTTTTTGTGTCTTCCATAACCAACGATGGTGTTAATTAATTAACAATCTTGAAGGGAATTAAGGCACCATTGTAGCACGCATTTGGAAGAAAGCAATATAATAAAGAGGAAATGGCAAGGAAGAAACCGTGTTAACATTTCTAAGAGATAGATAATATAGCTTTAATATTCATTTGCAAATAAATAAATGAAAGAATGAAGCAAGAGAGATTGTGACTTTGTGAATCAAGCTAGAGAGATTGTGACATTGTGAGAGCGTTGACTTGAGAGCAGAGCTGAGCTAGCAATTGAAGGCAGGTATATGCCAATAGATGCTAAAAGTGATTCCAGTTTAATTTTATAGTCATTAATTCATTCAACTATTCCAGGGTCAGTGACCCTTTAAATAGCTAGCTACTTGCTCATTATTATCCACGCCATCTTCGTCTCTCTCCTTCAATGTGAGTTCAACAAGCAGGTTAGTGCCTGCAATATTGTACTTGTAATTTCTCTTTCTATCTACCTGCAAAATTTCCACACTAATTTGATACATGTAGTCCTACAAGTTCCTTTTTTGTCCATTGCAATGGTTTCTTAATTTGGACCCACTTAAAAGTGGAGATACCATCTGTGGTATCTCCTCAAATTATGAGCACTTTTTGCCTTTACAAAAGATAAAGGTGCTCATCATAAAAAAAGAGATAAAGGTGCTCATCATGGTAGGGCAGCCCTTGATCTTCCCAATTGGAAAGTTGAGGAAGTTGCCCATATCATGACCCTGTAATTTTGTGTTGCTGAATGTCTTTTTTTTTTTTTTCCTTTCCTTTTGGGAACATATATGTTCTTTGAGTCATTTGGTCAATCAAAGCAAGAGCCCAATTAATTTATAGAGCAAATGCTCATGAATTAGCTAGAGCTTGTTCTGAGCACAAACACTTGAGAGCTCTGCTAGCTTATCCCACTTGCACCATACTGCAAAAGATTTCTTCACTCAGAGTACTCCTTGAAACTTCCCAGTTCTAATATTTTTGCATTGTGTTCCACACAAATTACTCTGAATTTCAGTTCCTGAACAAATTTCAAAAAGCATCCTATTTCATTTGAGCAGTAAGAATTGAATACACTGAGTCCACTACGTCCTTAGTAACTAGATAAGTTCATATCTGGATCAGAAAATATGTGGTGTGTGTTGTTATCCCTTGTTTAGGTATCTTATATATATCTTAGTCCATATAATGTAACTGCACAAGATCATACTGTAATTTCTTTTTTTTTTGTCTTTTTTCTCAAAAAAAATTAAAAGAAAATTAAGGTTGATTTGATTGAGTACTACTTCTTGCAACTTGCAAGCATGGTGTTCCCCCTTCTGTCTTCATTCATTCAATCCCCTAAAACCAAGCATTTAATTTTGTACAAAGAAACAAGTCCTTGGCTTGTCGATTTTTTTTTTTTTTTTTTTTTAATGTTTTTGTTTTTTTTTTTTTTTTTTTTTTTTTTTCTTTTTTAATGTATTTGTTTTTGTCTCTATATGAAATGTTTCCGTACATATATTATGGAATGAATGATATTTTTATTATAATAATTGAGAAGTGAGGAGATATTTTGTAAGATAAAAATACCTCTCTTTTTTTCCACACAAAAATCCTTTGTGAATAACACTTTTTTTACCATCACAACTGACCACCTAATTGATTATCTTTTTGATAGAAGTGATATTTATTTGTATAGGACATATATATATATATATAAGTCAATTCCACCTGTATTAGAATAATAGTTAGTGGATTAGTATCATTGAAATCGAGTCCTATGTATAAAGTTATATAAACTGATAAACAAAAGCTGTGTGGAAGCAAATATATAATACAAACAAAAGCGAAGCATAAATAGCTGCGAACGAAGTAGTTGACCCATCAATTCCATCGCTTCAGGCCTGCAGCTAATAAAAACAAGTATTTCCTTTGAAAATTCAGCATCTTACACGGCCTTATGTCTCTTCATGGAATACTATGAGAAATTTCATTCCATTCGTCAAAGTGATTTAATATGTATCACTAATTGAGATGAGATCCACCTCTCTTAAAAGATGTGTGACACAATATATTCCAATAGTTTACAAATAATTTTTTTTGTTTTTACATATTTTTCCATCCTTCTGCTTATGATGCAGTGATTGAGTATTTTCTTGTTCTTCTTATGCAGGAAATTAAATTAATTTTCAGTAGACTGTTGGAGGAAGACTGGTATTTCAAGTTGTGACAAATTAGGAAGCCATGGCTAAACGGCAATTGGCAGTGCTTAATGCACTCGATGTGGCCAAGACTCAGTTGTACCACTTCACTGCAATTGTGATTGCTGGAATGGGATTTTTCACCGATGCCTACGATCTCTTCTGCATTTCCTTGGTCACCAAGCTACTGGGTCGCATCTACTACACTGACTTAAATCACGACAAGCCAGGCACACTGCCTCCCGGTGTGGCTGCTTCTGTGAATGGTGTGGCCCTCGTTGGCACCTTAGCTGGCCAGCTCTTCTTCGGCTGGCTTGGCGACAAATTGGGTCGTAAAAAGGTCTACGGAATCACCCTGATTCTCATGGTCTTATGCTCCATTGGCTCAGGCCTCTCATTTTCTCACCACAGAAAGGGTGTGATCTCAACTCTATGTTTCTTCAGGTTCTGGCTTGGCTTTGGCATTGGCGGAGACTACCCTCTTTCGGCCACCATCATGTCCGAGTACGCCAACAAAAAGACTCGTGGGGCGTTCATAGCCGCGGTGTTTGCTATGCAAGGGTTTGGGATTATGGGTGGTGGGATTGTGGCTCTGGCGGTCTCAAGTGCATTTGATCACAAGTACAAGGCTCCCACATATGCTACGGACAGAGTAGGCTCTCTTCCCGATCAAGCTGACTATGTCTGGCGTCTGATTTTAATGTTTGGGGCTCTTCCTGCTCTTATTACTTACTATTGGCGTATGAAAATGCCTGAGACTGCTAGGTACACCGCGCTTGTGGCGAATAATGCAAAGAAGGCTACAGCAGACATGTCAAAAGTACTTCAAGTTGAGCTTCAAGCTGAAGAGGAAAAGGAGGAGAAAATGGTTCAGGTGAAATCAAACAGCTTTGGCTTGTTCTCCAAGCAATTTGCAAAAAGACACGGTCTTCATTTGCTTGGCACCACTTCCACTTGGTTCTTGCTGGACATTGCCTTCTACAGCCAGAACCTCTTCCAAAAGGACATCTTTACGAACATTGGGTGGATCCCACCAGCAAAGGATATGAATGCAATTCATGAGGTTTATAAAATTGCAAGAGCACAAACACTCATAGCAATGTGCAGCACAGTTCCTGGCTACTGGTTCACTGTGTTCTTCATTGACATCATAGGGCGCTTTGCAATCCAATTGATGGGGTTCTTCTTCATGACTGTGTTCATGTTTGCGCTTGCAATTCCTTACCACCACTGGACCTTGAAGCCCAACAGAATTGGATTTGTTGTGATCTACTCCTTGACCTTCTTCTTTGCCAATTTTGGACCCAATGCCACCACATTTGTTGTGCCAGCAGAGATCTTCCCAGCAAGGCTGAGGTCCACCTGCCACGGGATATCAGCTGCAGCCGGGAAGGCTGGAGCCATCGTGGGGGCATTCGGGTTCTTGTATGCAGCGCAAAGCAAGGACAAAAAATTGACCGATGCAGGGTACAATCCTGGGATTGGAGTGAAGAATGCACTGCTTATGCTTGGTGTGATCAACTTCTTTGGGATGTTGTTTACTCTGTTGGTGCCAGAGTCCAAGGGAAAATCACTTGAGGAGTTGACAGGTGAGAATGAAGATGAAGGTTATGAGGCCACAGAGCAGCAGGCCTCTTCTGGTAGGACTGTTCCAGTGTGAGGACTACTAAAGTCTTAAACAGTACTAAAGAGGTTCAATTTCAAAGTGCAATAATAATATAGATAATTTGCTTTTGGAAGCTTAATTGCAGAAGCAATTACACCCTTTTGATTGTGTGTTTTATTTATTCATATATAACATGTATGTTTTTTTGTTTTGAAAAATATTTGAAATCTAGCTTTTTTGCTGCATGGCTATGGTTTGAAAGCCATTGCAACTGTTGCTTGTGCTTATTGTAAGGGCAGTTTAATTAAATGAGATCAAATAAGAATTGTAGTGGAAAGCACTTTGAGTTTTCTGAGGTTTTTGTTATTAAATTTTAAATGCAAGGGTTGTATTTATATTATTGAAAAGCTTGAAGGAAAAGGAAGAGAGAGAGAGAGAGAGAGAGAACATGCCCCCTAAACCAAGGCAAAGTGCAAACACTCATAGGTGGTCCTTCTTTCATCGCTTATAGGTGCGTCGGGCTTTTTGCCTTTTTGTTTGCATGAACAATAGTGTGTGCAGTCAGGGTCCAATCCATACATAACTCGGCCCATATCCTGATTCCAAGTAGGAGAGTTCATAATTAATCTGTCGATTAATTCAATCTAATCCAATCAACTAACTAATTATTGATTTACTGTTATTTCTCTCCATAATATGGGAGATGTCCCAAATTTAAATCCTCATTTCCCAAATAAAAGAAAATTCTTATACATCCAAATATGGTTAACTTGGATGACTTGAATAAGTATATTAGATATCTAAATTTACAAACATACTTGAATCGAAATTTCCCATAACAAATTCAGTTTAGTTTATTTCATATATATATATATATATATATATATATACTTCTTCCACTTTGTAGACATGGTTTATGCAATGCAAAATTTAATAAATAATGTCTACTCCATTTTAGGGGTGGGTCTTTAACGGATCAAACTGATCAAACCAAACCATAAAGACTGTTTGGTTTAATTTTGCATATAAAAAAGAATTGTCGATTCATAAATTGAACCAAATGTTATTTGTGATTTGTTGAGTGATTTGAACTATTTGTTAATCACTTAAGCTGAATCAAACCAAATAAAGTTTTTATAGTATCATTATTCTCATGTGTCAGCATATCATTCATCTATTGCATAAATTAACATGAGGTTATTAATAATGTATTTGGATATCAAATATACAACAATGCCCATTTCATATTCATTTCTTTGCACTTCTGCCACTCCCACTCCTCTTACCTCTCTCTCATATCAATCTTAACTTCCCTTTAATCGATACTTATATCTGTATTCTCTTTTAATAAATATTTTTCCTTCATCTTCTTCTTAATTAAATTCTTTTTTAGTCTCCTCTTCATTTTCATTTCTTCATTATCATTTGCATCAATCTTCTATCCTTTTTTTCCAAACCAATTAATGTATGGATTGTTTTGGCTTGGTTAGATATAGGGTTTAGTCAGTTTTGGTTTAAAAAAAAATCCAAACCGATTAGAAATGCGGTTTGCAATTTGGGTAAGAATCGAACCAATCCAAATGGTGTCTATCCCTACTCCATTTAAGTAGGGGTGGGCACGAGACCGGGGGGGGGGGGGGGGGGGGAGACAGGACTAACCTCATCCCATTCCCATCTCATGCTTTGAATTTGGGATCGGTACTGGACGGGGGTGGGCGTTTTAGAGCTCTGATACTGTCTCATCCCAGACCAAACCAATTCCGTACCAACCCGATCACAAACAAAATGAAAAAAAGAAGAAAAATAGGTGGCTAGGTGGTTGGGAAAGTGGCCGGACGGCGAGGTGGGTGACTGGGCTGGGTCACGCAACACACGGGTTGGAAGTGGTTGGGCGGCTCGAGTTTAATGTGGCTAGGTGGCTGGGGTGGCTGGCCAGGTGCTGGTTGTGAGAGAGAGATGGAGGAAGTGAGAAGGAAGAGAGAAGAAAAGAAAGTGAGGGCAGATGAGAGAAGAAAAGAAAGTGAGGGCACGGGTTGGAGAGAGAAGGAAGGGAGAAAGAAGAAGGAAGAAAAAGGAAGAGAGAAGGAAAGAAAAAGGAAGTCACGGGTTTGGGAGAGAGAGAAAAAAAATTTTCAAATTTAAAATAATAAATAAAATATAATTCGGAACAGTACGGGACGAGATCGTTTTCAAACATCAGAACCGTTCTCGTCCCATTTCAAAACAGGACGGGACGAGATGAAAGAACAAAATTTCGAGACGAGATTGACCGGGACAGAACGAGAAGGAACGGGACGGTTTCGATATTTCCGGTAGTAATGTCCACCCCTACATTTAAGCATTGTCCAAATTCTTGGGATGTGGACCTGTTTAGTAGGTCCTAGCATTCTTGATCAAAAGTAAAAAACGTGCGAGAATTTTTGACTGATCATTGTAGTTGGACATTCAGAAATTGGATTTAATTTGTGCTGCTCCTCGTTCAGGCCTTTTGTAGGCTTGCCCACCATTAATTAGGTTCTGTTGACTAACATTGATTCTGGTGAAACATGAAGTCAAGAGACCACTTAATCACATTGCTTTGGATAGGGATGTGCATGTTCGAAAAACCAAATCACAAATAATAACTGTAACCAAATTAATATTTTTGAAATTGCCAATTTAGAACTAAAATCAAACCAAGCCTAGTTCAATCTGACTGATTTGGTTAACCGTAAAATTGATTCGGTATGATTTAGTTATCCGAAAACCAGATAACAATTAGGCCAAAATATTAAGTCCAATTTTGTGAATTTTTTGGATAATGGCCCATTTTTCAAACCTAATTTAGCTAGCTAAAGACTCATTTTGCACACTTCATACGTCTATATAAAGGCTCATTTTGACAATCTAAGCATTTTTTAGAAATCCAAACACAAGTTTTAACCAGTTACATAACATAAAAAACAGAATAAACAGTCATACAAGTGACAAATTCTTACCCTTTTCTAGTCCTATTAAACTATATAGTATATACTAAATAAATTATAAAGTATATAAAGTATAATAAACATATACAAAATTTTTAAAAATATATAAACTATAATAGGGAATTTGGTTTACTCTATAATTAATTTGTATGAAAATCATATATAAAAATTAATATATATTATAAGTAGTAGTTCGGTTCGGTTAAAACCAAAAATTTTCATATTGAGAACCAAAACCAAACCACAAAATTCGGATTGGTTTGGTTTGATATCCGAAAAAAAAAAAAAACCAGACCAAACCGATCCAAGTAATTTGATTTGGTTCGAAACTCAATTTTTTGATATTTTTGCACACCCTAGCCTTCAATGTGTAACTGTGGGGTCTATAAGATCTGACCAATTTGTCTTTTTCATATATATGCTAGCTATTGCTTATGTTGCAATCAGGATAGCTAACTTGAACAGTCGAGTCTCGATAATGGGTACAATAGTATTAGAGTTCCTAATTATTATTTTAATTTTTTGAATCACAACTAATATGATAGTATTTTATTTATTCAATAAATAGATCTAATTTAGACCTTATTTATTTATAATAAATAAAAAATTATTATGTTATTTTGATAAACAAAAAGTTGCAATAATAATTGATATCTCTAATAAAATCAATCTACTAATCACAACTAATAATTCTCAAACCCCAAAAGAATCGTATTTGAATAGAGTTAAAGTCCTCCAACCCCAAACCTCAAACACCAAATGGTAAATAAATAAAAAAATAAATAAAAAAACTTTAGTGAGACTCAAACAATGTGTTGCCCCCACTTGTAATAGTGGATATAGAACTTATTATTGTTGGATTTGATATTATTTTACGTGAGACTGGTGATGTCCTAAATTACAATCTCTTATTTTCTTTTAATACAAAAAAAAATCTTATACATTATTAGGGTGTGTGAGCTGGTAAACTTTGGGAGCAAGAGATTGCCATATTTAACTTTTCTCATCGATATGGTCATACAAACACAGATATACAGTTTTGTGAAAATGGTGGGTAGCTCCATATATATGAAATAGAAGGTCACTAGAATGACAATTAATTTGACTAGACAAATCAAAAAGTGTGGGAAATTAATGAAAGAATGAATTGGAGGAGGGGGAGGTGGTGAATCACTAATTTAACAATTAATATTTGTATGACTGAATGTTTGTATTCATGTTGCAAATTAAAATAGAGCAAATTTCACTTCGCACCTACGTGGTTTGTTTAAATTATCAAGTTGCTCTCTAAGGTTTCAATTTTGGCAATTTTAAACTCAAGGTTTAAAATTAAAGACAATGTGGTCCCTCAGTAGGTCTAACTGTTACATTAAACACTTATGTGGCACATGTGGCACATGTGGCACATGTGGAACCCACAATTAATGTCTGCAATCATCATAAGGGCAATTTCGAAAACATTCATCTTGCAAGGGCACAGAAAAGAAAAGGTAAAAGATCATGTGGTTGATCTTGTTGACTTCCTAGGCTATGATGGTGCTACTTTGTTGTATACTTAATGGGCGGAGATATTGAATCCTCTATTAAGAAGTCAACAATTAAATTTATTTGAAATAATTAACCATCAATAATTAATCATATGGGTCCCAGATGTGCCACATAAGCAATATTTAACGTCTAACTGTTAAGTCAGACCTACTAAGAGGCCATATTATCTTTGATTTCAAACCTTGGGTTTCCAATTGTCAATATTGAAACCTAAGGGAGCAACTTGACAATTTGAGCAAACCTCAGGAGTGCAAAGTGAAATTTGCTTATTAAAATATGTGTTATTGAATTAATTTAAGCGCTCTTATAAATTAGTTCTCATAATTAGTTCCTTATATGAGCTATTCTAGTAGTACGAATATCGTATAACAAACAACTAAATTTAATGATTTACAAATTCATAGTCTAAGAGCATATTCAACAAACTCCTCAAATCTTACTTTGCTGACCTATGTGGCGATTTAAAGAGCTAAATTTCTTACTTTAAAATTGTGAACTCCAATAGACTCTTCAATTTCAGTAATTTATTATTATTTTTTAATCTTTTTCTTTGTTTAGACAAAATTAAGATTTCATTAAGATTTGAAAAGCCAAATTCACTCGTTAAAACTGACGAGTTGACTTTGGGTCCCTATTTTGACGAGCCCATTTACAGAGGCTGTTGAAGATGATTTAACCAACATGGCACAACTAATTGAGCAACCAAAGCCTTTTGCCGATTCTGTTGGAGATGCTCTAATATGAAAAATAAATTGGTTCAAATTTAAGAATTAAAAATATATTTATATCTCACATATATCCCTATCTTAAAACTTGTAATATTCTAGCTACAGCTAGCACATTATTCATCACCGTGTTATGCATGGAAGCAGTGTATGAAATTGCAACCTCTATTATATATTCTATATCAAAATTTGCATGGATCGATCTTGTTCCCACTAGAAAATTGTCCATCTTATTACCTTTATCAAGTAATTAACTTGGTCCACATGAAAAGTCTGAAACGTAATGGAAATTACTCGTCTTTCATGTGATTTTGAGAGGTCAACGAAAACAACTTTGAAATTGACCAAAACTATGTAGGTACGTGTAGAACTAGAAGATATCGATCCAATCTGTGACATATGATATGATCATAGCACATCTCAATTAAGCATCAATTGAGATGTGAAGAATCTTTTCTTTTGAACATCATAGCTCACTTTGTTCGTGAGAACACTTTATTTTCTTCCTATATATTCAGTTTGTTTTAAAACTCTAGCTAGCAGCTGGCTCTCCTATTAATCACAACTTTTGACCTTTACGTACATTAATTTTGCATGTGCTAAAAGTTAATTAATTGTATGCACGCATGCTCTTCACATCAATGATCAAAACCTAGCTAGCTATTTCACAATTAGATGCTTCTCTAATGATGTCTTGCGTGAGATTGCTAAAGACCAAATTTATTAATCGATCGAAAACTAATACTGAAGAGATCGATGGAAAAAAAAACAAAACAAAACAAAACAAAAATCTTGGGGGTAGTGTAGTAATGAATAAAAAATAAAGAGATGTATGTGAGAGGTGAGGTTCATTCAGTTATAAGCGAAGAAGAAAATCAAAGAATTGACTTTAAAAAGGAAACGTGAAGCAAGTTGAGGAAATTGAAAAGATGTGTTGTCTTACCATTTATATGCCAAATTACCAAAGAATATAAAGGTATAGTTTTTTATTTTTTATTTTTTTTATGAGAGAGGGGATACAAACTCTTAAGGAAAAATTTGAATACAAATATACAATCCTAATTATCTTTTCTGGACCAAAAATAATATTCTATTAATGCACCAAATAAATAATATTCATTACTTTCTTATGAACAATGAATATATGATTTAATTTTGTTTAAATTAGGCAATCAATCCAAGACCACATGCATTTGGATATTATTCTTGAATCCTAGTGCTTGATGTACACTAATGCACGACACTACTAAGTACAAGAAAAAAAAAAAAAAAATCACGTATCCAGTATCCTTCAATTTTATGGATGCTTAATACTCAATTTCAATATTATTATAAAGTGACCATAACAATGTTACTAACCAAAAAAGACATGCACAGAAACTGGTCGATTGATTGACGCTTAATACTAAACCGAAAAGTAAGATTTCAAATCCGTACGACAATGAAACTTTTTATATAATTTGTTTTTTTCTTGATTAAAGAGAGAAAAATCGAACTTGAATGCAGGAAATTAATTTTATGATCCTTTCAATTGCAACTTTTATATAATTTAAATAGGGAATAATCTCTATTTCTGTTATTTTGTTAATAACATTTTAGAAACATTAGTAGGCATGACTAAATGTGAGTAACAAAGTTTTATTTCATTTAATTCTTTTATAGAAAAAAAATGTTGACTAATTAAGAGTATGAAAGATAGGATCATGAGGAGAAAGAGGTGAGGTAAAAGAGTGAAAATGGGGGAATATGCTTGATAAGAAGGAAGATTCCAGTGGGAACATTGAGAAATTTGGGAGGGTCTGTTGCAGTTAAATACGGACCCAAAACCCCCTCCACTCCACTCCATTCCATTCCATTCCCAAACATCTCTCTCCACTCTTTCTTCTTCCCATCCCATATCTTTCTCTCTCTAGAAAACATCATATGCAAATGCAAGGACCTTTGTCGTTACAAACTTAATTTCAGGCACTCACTCTCTTCCCAAAATACTAACGTGTTTCTCTCTCTCTCTCTCTCTCTCTCTCTCTCTCTCTCTCTGGGCACTTGCATTAAAATTTGAAACAAGGGTTGTTCTCCTTGTTGTGTTGTGTTGTGATTTGCATGATTGCACGCCCCTTTTTCTGAGATTCTCTCTCTGGCTCAGCTCGTTGGGACACGCCAATAAAAGGTTTGCCAATTATTTGCACTCTGTTTTCTTGTGCTTTGCTGTTCCACTCTTATTGGGTTTCTTTTTTTTGGTCCATTTTCTTCTTCATTTGCCTGCTATTCAGTTATAATAATGTATTGGGTCAAATCCAAAATCTTTTTTTTTTTTTCTTCTTTGCATGTTTGGTATAATGTAATGAATCAATGGCTAATGCTATGGATCAAAATCATCATTGTTATTGAAATGTTCAGTTCTTTTCTTCCTCAGCTTTCACAAGCGTTCATTCTTTTCCAGGAAAGTAAATAAATTGTAAAATATTTGCAAAGATTAAACCTTGTGTTGCACTTTTGCTTAGTATTTGAACACTTAGCTAATAGCTAGTATTATCTTATCCACGTACTATTCTTCTTGTCCTAGTTTTTATTTATAGTTTTATAGTTTTTTCTATTTTTCTTTTTTGCCTCGTGGCCAGCTTTGTTAAAGATCCAATTTTTTTGTTTTTTAAAAGGTACCATTTTTCTTGCTTTGGGCACGTGAAATCCAGTTTGTTTTACTTTTAATCTAATCTTTGTTGGTTTGATGGTGATTGCATAATGTCAAGGAACTTGGACGTCTTGTGTTGCTGTTGTTCAAGAATATTCCTGGAATGTCTCTTCCTTTTCTCCTGTGCACTTACTTCACGTATGTTCTCAAAGAAACCAGAGGAAATTAAATTCAAGGAAATGAAAATATGTAACTGAAAATTATACCTTATGTACTAAGCTTATTAAGAACCCGGCCAATTCCTTCATATCTTTTCTGCTTCAAAGAACGACAAGTCTTAAATTTAAAGGTCTGTTACTTTCAGTTTTTCTTTTTGATTTTCTAAACTAATAAGCTTCGAAATTAAAATACTAGTGTTGGAGATTATTTCCCTGTGTTTTTGTTTCTAGTTATTTCTTTGTTGAAACCATTAGCTTTATGAGAATTAGCTTATTTATTGAACTCTATATTTGTCAGTTAATTTTTTCCGAAACAAGTAGTTGTAGTTGCAGTCTTGCAGATGCAGCAGTGTAGTTTGACTACAAACAATTACTGAGGTCCTGCTTTCAATATTTCTCTTTTGTTGGTCTGATTTTCTTTTGAATATCGAACCAACAATTACTACTATAATAAGAATAATTTGAAAAATGATATGTGAATCCATCTGTCTGGGAATTCAGCTACATCTATTATTATAGCAATTTAATTTATTTTAAGCTATAAAATATGAATATTTAAATTTAATTTTTCTTGTGACAGAGACATTCATAACTCCTATTTAGTCTAAGTTCAAATGCCACTTTCTGTAACAGGAAAAAAAAAAAAAAAAAAGCTTCACTTTATTGACACATAACTTCCTATGCTCTAGGTCATTTTCACTTGTCATCATCAAGGTCGTGTGGTTCTCTTTGAAACTCATCTGAACACGTTAGTTCATTGACTGCAATGGAAAAATTTGGCCCCTCTTTTGTCTTCTTCTCAATTACCTCATAGTTTATGTTTGTTGTGCTGTCACGAGTTTGAGCCAACTCACTCTAGGACTCTTCTATATCACATGCTCACAATGCTTTGATCATCTATGGTTGGGTCACATATTTGATTGGGTCACATGTTGAGTCACATATTTGATTTGGTCACATATTGATTTTTTGTCTTTCATTAAATTATCAGGATAAGCAGTTGAAGGGGATACAATACAGTGCAAACTAACTTTAGGGAAGGGCTAGTGATGGCTAGAGAGCAACTGGGGGTGCTAAATGCACTTGATGTGGCCAAAACACAATGGTACCATTTCACAGCCATTGTGATTGCTGGCATGGGCTTCTTCACTGATGCATATGATATATTCTGCATCTCCCTTGTCACCAAATTGCTAGGTCGCATATATTACCAACAACCCGGCGCTGCAGAGCCAGGCAGTCTGCCTTCAAATGTCTCAGCTGCTGTTAATGGTGTGGCCTTCTGTGGCACCCTTTCAGGCCAGCTCTTCTTTGGCTGGCTTGGTGACAAATTGGGGCGAAAACGCGTCTATGGCATGGTCCTCATGGTCATGGTCTTGTGCTCAATCGCCTCCGGCTTGTCATTTGGCAAAGAGCCCAAGGCTGTGATTTCAACACTTTGCTTTTTCAGGTTCTGGCTGGGCTTTGGCATTGGTGGTGACTACCCACTTTCTGCTACTATCATGTCTGAATATGCTAATAAAAAGACTCGCGGAGCCTTCATTGCTGCTGTGTTTGCCATGCAAGGTTTTGGGATTTTGGCTGGTGGAATGGTTGCAATTATAGTATCTGCAGTTTTTAAGCAAGTATATCCTTCCCCGGCTTATGAAGTTGATGCAGCTGCTTCTATTTTCCCAGAAGCTGATTATGTTTGGCGCATTATACTGATGTTTGGTGCAATCCCAGCTTTGGTTACTTATTACTGGCGCGCCAAAATGCCTGAAACTGCTCGGTACACTGCCTTGGTTGCCAAGAATGTCAAGCAGGCAGCTGCTGATATGTCAAAAGTCCTGCAGGTTGAGGTAGAAGCTGAACAGGAGAAAGTTGAAGCTGAACAGGAGAAAGTTGAGCAAATGTCCCACCAAAAAGGGAATGATTTTGGTTTGTTTTCTAAGGATTTTCTTCACCGTCATGGCCTTCACTTGCTTGGAACTACCAGCACATGGTTCTTGCTGGACATTGCCTTCTACAGTCAGAATCTATTCCAGAAGGACATCTTCAGTGCCATTGGTTGGATTCCTAATGCAAAGACCATGAGTGCTCTTGAAGAAGTCTTCAAAATTGCCAGAGCACAAACTCTTATTGCTCTCTGCAGCACTGTTCCTGGCTACTGGTTCACGGTGGCATTCATAGATAGGATTGGGAGGTTCACAATCCAAATAATGGGATTTTTCTTCATGACCGTTTTCATGTTTGCCTTGGCCATTCCTTATCACCACTGGACTCTAAGTGAAAACCGAGTTGGGTTCGTTGTGATATACTCATTGACCTTCTTCTTCTCCAATTTCGGTCCAAATGCTACTACATTTGTAGTGTCTGCAGAGATTTTCCCAGCAAGGCTGAGGTCAACATGCCATGGCATATCAGCTGCAGCAGGGAAGGCTGGGGCAATAGTTGGGGCATTTGGATTTCAGTATGCAGAAAAGGGTATTGGGGTGAAGAACACCCTCATAATTTTGGGTGTGGTCAACTTGCTAGGATTGTTGTTTACATTCTTGGTGCCTGAGTCTAAAGGAAGATCACTTGAGGATTTGTCTGGTGAAGCAGAACAAGAAGAGGGAACTACATCTGCATCAAGGCAGCAGGATGGAAATGACCTTAAAACTGTTCCAGTTTAATTCATTAGCCTTTTTCTTATCAAATCTTATAGCATTATTTTTTACAGTATTCGTCGAAGTTGCAAGGCGATATGTGTGGATTATGTTGCTTTCAACCTATTTAGTCTTTGTTGTGGGGTAATATGTTATCTCTGATTTCATCTTCTCCTTTGCAATTAAAAGTAAAAAGAAACTTTTATAGCTAAATGATCCCAATTTTCTTGAGTTGTTGTATGATCATTTGTCATCATTTAGCATTATCTTCCACTTTCTGATCACATAATTACATCAATTCACCTTATTAAATTCTTGGGATTCTTGTCATAATTTTGTAGGTTACAGAGCAGTTCATGAATTCCCAAGGAACCAAATATTCCCCCTCTTATTTTCCTTATGCTTTCCAATCAATCAACATGAGTGTGCTACTGTGTATGATCTATTGACCTTTTTTTTCTGGAGGGATATCTGTAACATCTAATTAGATTAGTGAATGCATGAGGTATATTTTCAATAATAAAAACATCTATTCGGATTCAAATCTATGCATAGCTTATTATTTTTATGAAGGGCACTTGTTCTATGTAATATCATCACTGAGACTATCATGTTGAGTTCATCATTAAGGACTTTTGGAACAACTTGTATAATTTGTAATTTTTGCATGAATTGTATGATACTAACAGCAGCTGTCCCTTTATTTTTTGCATTTAGCAGCATAGTCCATCAATTTCTGAGTAATCAATTAACAACCCAAGTTTCCTTTCAGAGTCTTAAATGGTTTTCCATAACCCTTATACAAAAACCAATCAGTGCACAACGATTCTTAATTAATTATGTCCATTGTTGCTTACTAGTCTTGTTGGATGTTTGCAGGTTGATGTTCCATTGGGCATATTGAAGTTAAAACTGAGGGTCCCTTACTCCCCTTCGATATGGACCCATACCTACATTAATATTTTTGTCTTAATTCAATTCACAGACAACTACGAAAGCAACATTGTCATCAAAGAGATGGTGACTGATTGTTTTATTGATTAAGGACTACTCAGTATAAAAGAGCACATCAGAATGCATCCTCCAAATTTAGGAGAAGAGGGGTAAAAAACTATATATACAATACTGTAAAAAAGTATTTTCACACAAATGTATATAACTCATTGCATTACATTGATATATATTTTTTTATATCCAATATTATTCAAATCACCAAAAAGCTTGGGGAAAGATGATGAGAGAGAAAGGGAGGAATTTTACATGCATGGAAAATGGCAAGTAATAGGCTCACTAGGGCATGATACAAACTTAAGCTAGCGGTACTAAGTAATTTTAACCTTGGATGGGGTTAATTGTTTCTCTGAACTAGTATGTAGCAATTGCATGTAGTGAAGGAGTTGAGTGTGATATGTAAGGAGATGAGAGAAGGTAATTTATACATGACCCATATAAACTCTGTGCTTTTTTTATTTAGTGCTATAATATCAAGTCTTCCTCCAATGTGAGGGTATCTCTTAAACCAATAAAGTTATAAACCATGTGTTGTGTTGCAAGGTGCTCCACCTTCACCATTCACCGACCTTTATAAGTTATAACACATGGTATGGAATTTACGGACCACAGCTGGTCCCTTAGGAGCCCAAGAAGCACGTGAACTTGAGAGGAACAAGGAGCCCACAAGAACCCAAAACTATTGAAGCAGTTGGGGCTACATTCTTGTCCCTTTGCTTGCAAATCTTTACTATTGAAACATAATGGGTATCACATGACATGACCTAAGGATAATTTTGTAAATCAGCTATTACTACTATAACTACGGATGAGGTACGGAGAAAAAGCAAAGAAAGGGAATGGCCGAATGGGACTGGTTGGTGGGCCTTTATTCCCCACATGGGCCGGTTTTTCTGTTTCCACGACTAGTCGTTGAAACTTGAGACTTTCAGACTTTTTAGATAACTAGATACATGCTTAGTGAACACTTACTAAATTTGGAACTTGATCCTAAAACATTTGTCGTTTTAACGTCCAAAGGGCAGCAGCGGCTTAATGAAAAGTGAGGCTCAAGGCGAAACTAAATAGAGGTTGTCCAAATATATTATTCAAAAATATTTAAAAAAAAATCATTGAAAAATCAATCTTCTTGCTTTTTGAGATGCAAAATTAGTGATTAAATTTTTTTAAATAGATAATATGACTAACCTATTTAATCTTTCTTGTGACATAATTGACCACCCAGATTCAAATTTTCTATTAGACATATTTGATATTTCCACTAATAATTAAACAACAAAGTGACAATTATAAAAAATTAAGAGAAACTTACTAGTTATGAGTTATTCCAATGAGTCTTGACTATTGAGTTTGAAGATTGAGACTATTAGAGACTAGAGAGACTGAGAGTTAGAGAAAATAGAGAAGAGAATAGAGAGACTGAGAGAGAGACGAGAGCTTGAGAGTCTGATGGCTAAGAATAAGGAATAGACAACAAATGTAGAGTTTGATCACTGATGACTTATTATAGGTGTGTAGGTGTAACAATTAGCATTAATTGTAGGTGTGCAACATTAATTGTAGGCATGTAAGCTACTAGGTTTTCACAATAACATTAGGCCTAAAATTATTTTTTTTTTTCAAAGAGAAAAAGATGGAGGCTTTTAGGCTTTCATTATAAAATTTTTTATGTCATTATAATTTTTTATTTTTTGTTTCAATAGTAGAGTAGTAGACTGATGGATATGTGAGGCCTTTCCCATTTTGTGGCCCTAGCCTGTGCCTAGGTGGCCTTGGGCTTTAGCCGGCACTGCCAAAGGGTACTCCAAGTTGCAATAAATAATTAAATTATCAGCACCCATGCCACCAAATAGAGGCACCATATAGATCAAAGCAAGGGGACCATCCTCCGTACTAGGTACTTACTAACTATAAAGATCAAGACCTTACTAGTAGTTATAATATCAACTTCATCCATATCTATATAAAGAAATGAAAGGACAGGCTACCATTCTATCAACTATAATCCTAGTTATCGAATGAGGTGTTGAAGCAGCACGTGACGACATCGCATTTGTTAAGGTTCTAAAGTGGGCCTAAATGTAAATGTCTACGATTTGATTTGGTGCCCCATAATATTATTTTAGAGGCTGCTATTTGGACACTCCTAAATTTCTTTTTGCACACATTTTATGAAAAAAAAAAAAATTCAAGAAAAAAGACTATTTGGCCCTCCCATCACCCACACACCTCATCCCCATCTCCCATCTCCCATCCCCCCGTACACACCCCATCTATTCCCATCTCTTTGGCATACACCCTACCGTCAAAGCCCACCCCCCACCCTTTCTATTCGGCCCGCCCCACTCTCTCTCCTTCCCTCTTACCCCGCCGACCACAGCACCCCCTTCCCTATTGCCACCTCCCTCTCCTCCCCGCATGCACCACCCACTATCTCTCCTTCCCTCTTACCCCGCCGACCACTGCACCCTATTCCCTCTTGCCACCTACCAATCCCTCCTCCCCCTCCTCCCCGCATGCACCACCGCCCAAGCAGACAGCCAAAAACTTAACCAAAAAAAAAATTGTAGCGGGTTCGACGGACCAGTGCCGAACTCGGTGGTTTCGTTTGACAGGTACCCGTCGAATAGAATAGGATTGTTCGGTGGGTACCTATCGAACGAAACCACTGGGTTCGACACTGGTCCGTCGAACTCGCTGCAATTTTTTTGTGGGTGTGGGTATGGGTGGCTGGCCGGTAAAGGGTGTTCTGGGGAGTGATGGCCGGCATCTAGAGAGTATTTTTTGATTGGTGGGGTGACTGGTAGTGACCGAAGGAGGGAGAAGGAAGGAGAGAGAATGGAGCAGGCCAGGGCTGGGGTTAGGTTTCGGGGAGAGAGAAAGATGAAGGGATGGGGGTGCGGTGGTCGGCGGGGTAAGAGGGAAGCAGAGAGAGTGGGGCAGGCCGGGGCTGGGGTGGTCGATGAGTGGTTACTCACGAGGGTGGGATGTGTGCCGGAGAGAGGAGAGGTGGGGATGGGGTGTGTGGGTGAGGGGTGTGTACCGGGGGGGGGAGATGGGGATGGAGTGTGATTTTTGGGTGTGT